>LUKR01000417.1:0-20580 GCA_019395275.1 Puccinia brachypodii | reverse complement strand
AAAGGGGTGCAAACCACTTTTAGAGTCTCACACCGCCTGTGGGATCTCAAAAAACGATCTGTTGTCAAATCCAGAGACGTTGTATTTGATGATCTTGTTTTCCCCTACGGGTCACCCCTGAAATCTTCCCCAAAACATCTTTTGGTTGAAATCTCCTGGCCTGTCACTGCTCCCCTTTCCCAAAACTCCCCCTCCATATCCACTCCTCTCTCAGTCAAAGAGAATGAAGACAGAACCCCGTTAACTCCCTCCTCATCCAAAGATAACCTGTCCTTCATTTCTCTCCCTGACCTCCCCCCCTTACCCCCATCCCCTTCTCCTCCGCCTCCCGCGGACTCTCCTCCCTGGCGCACATCTTCTTGACAACGTAAGCCTCCCAATCGTCTAGGCCACTGGGCTAAGGCAGCCAATGTAGATGCTGATCTCGACACACCCAAAACTTGGCGACAGGTTCTCAAATCACCAAACAAACAGCGCTGGCTGAAGGCTGCTGATGAAGAATACTCTTTGCTGCTTGGTATGCACACTTGGAAACTGGTTCCCCGACCCAAAAAACGCAAAATCATCAAGTCGAAATGGGTATTTAAGATCAAACAACACCCCAATTGTACAATCCAAAAACTCAAGGCTCGCCTGGTCGCCATGGGATATTCTCAAATCCAAGTTATCGACTATGACAAGGTGTTCTCCCCAACACTACGACTAGAAACACTTTGTTTAATTCTTGGTCTCCTCAGAAGCCGCAGCTGGAAAGGCCAACAAGTCGATTTCAAAACAGCTTTCCTCAATGGCCATCTCGACACCCCGGTCTTTATGGAACAACCACCGGGCTTCAAAGACCCTCAGCATCCCGACTGGGTGTGCGAGGTCAACTGCTCACTCTACGGGCTTAAGCAGTCTCCTCGACAATGGAACATTGAACTACACAAAGCCCTTCTTGACCTTGGGCTATCCAACTCCGCCTACAATCCTACTCTCTACTTCAAAATCCAATTGGGTAAGCTAGTTGGTGCTCTCACTACTCATGTTGACGATCTTGAGATTGTTGGTGAACCAACGTTTGTGGACAATCTCATCTCGGTGGTTGGAAAACGCTTTGTGATCGGCACGGACAAGGATCTCAATCACTTCTTGTCCATCAAAATCACTCAAGATATTCCAAACCGCCATGTATTTCTTAATCAAGCCCACTACATCAAAGAAATAAGCGAGTGATTTCTAGACAGTAACTCACACGCTGTTTCTACTCCCACCAACTCCTACTTCAACACTTAACCCACAAGACTTCCTCTGATCCGTTGTCTCCCGGGCCGTATCCTCAAATCATCGGATCTCTCTTGTGGATCTCTCAATGTACTTGTCCGGACGTATCCTTTGCCGTCAACAAACTGTTGCAATATCTACGTGATCCTTCCCTCTCCCACTGTTACACAGCTGTGTGCATCCTCAACTACTTGGTCACAACGGCAGACCTCAAGCTGCGCTTAGGAGGTTCTCTCGAATGTTCAGGATATTCCGACTCAGATTGGGCGGAAGATTGTGATGACCGTTGATCGACCTCAGCGTACACTTACCGCATGGGTGATGGCGCTATCTTGTGGAAGTCTAGAAAACAGGCAACCGTGTCCCTTTCCAGCACGGAAGCCGAATACAAAGCACTTTCCGACTCATGTAAGGAAGGTCTCTGGCTTCGCCACCTTCTCACTGAACTGTCTCTCCGCCCCAGCGATCCAATCCCCATCCATGTCAACAACGAGGGAGCCGAAGCCCTGGCAAAGAATCCAGAACATCACGCAAGGACAAAGCACATCCACGTGAGGTACCATTTCATCCGCGAATGCATCAAGGACGACACCATCTCTCTTCTCCATGTCTCCACAAAAGACATGCTCGCAGACATGCTGACAAAACCGCTATCTCGAGTCCTCTTGGAAAAACATCAACATCTCTTTGGCATTGTCCCCTGATCCCTTTCTCTCCGTCAATCCATCCTTGTCCCTATTTCTCATTGTTCCATCTTTTCTTTTATCTCACTTTCTCTCATGTCAAAGTTTCTTATTTTTTTTCTTTTCCTTCTTCTTCTCTTTTCCACTCTGACCATACCAACAGGTATGTAGCAAGGGGGGGTGTTGAGCTAGACCTCTAGCCCCTTTCCACGTATGCTACATGCCTGTTGTACAGGTGTCACACATAGAGTACTATACCTGAGGAGCTGCCGGTGACAGAATGGATTCCTCATCCATTCTGCTCACACTCCACTCGCCCTCAGGTATAGTACCTTCTCATTCTCTGTTCTCATCTTCTCATGTTTTCCCATCATGTCCATATCTTCCTTATGCAATCTATTATCCATTCTGCTCACACTCCACTTGCTCTCAGACCCCTTGTCTCACTCATCATTACAACCAGGGGAATTTTTATCACTGATTATTGGGTCACTTGGATTTGGGGATAGATTCACTGGTGCCCCGCAAGGACTTGGGTCAAATACCAATAGAAATGATGGTCAGGGGAATTCCAGAGGGCATGGGTGCACTGGAATGCCTCCAAAGAGTCCAAGGGCTCACATTCTCCATCACCTGACCTTGGGAATCATATTATGTCCTCTGTTTGATAGCCCCTAGACGCTGATCATTAGGCCACGATGTATTTGAAACATTCACATATTTTCCACCATGTGACTACATCGCACTGGCCCCACTCGTGGTTTTGGCTACATATCAAGACTATCTGCTGTCATCTCAATACTGAATGCTAACCCATCCACACTGGCTGCTTGCACACATAGGACAAACAGCTGTGTGGCTCATGTACACTTGTTTTTGTTTGCCCTTGCAACAAGTTGGAAGTTGGCATAACAATCTGGAAGTCAGCACTACAACATTTGTGTTTTCTGGCTGCTGGTCAAATGAAGGCGACTTTCAAAATATACTTGGCAGTGGCGGGTAACATTTTCACAAAGGCTCCCAACCACTGGGACATCATCTTTGTTGGCCATATCCAGCAACAAGGGGTGACACAGTCTTCAGGGTCCCTGCGGGACGGCGTCCCCCCATCCAGATATCGGGGGACTTGGCGAAGTGAGAAGACAGATTACCCGCCATCAGCCATCAACAGACCATACCGAGTGCCACCCAACAACTGGCATAGCAAAGGGACACGCCACGTAAAGCCACTCGGGCAGCCATTCCCATTCCATCCAATTCCACGGTGTTTGCCCAGGAAAATAAATATTTGACGGCCTGTTTCCTCCTCTGTCCACCACATCGATCATCTTTCTTGACCTTTTCTTACTCAGTCTGAGACTTGAAGTTAAAGCCAAAATCTTTCAAAGCCAAACAATGATATCCTATCCAGTAGGTTTCATCCTCATTGTCAGCTTGCTGAATGCTGGCAAAACCCTCCAACAAGCTGGCAAGCCAGCACCCCTCGATATCAAGTGCAGTAACAAGAGGCAACTACATCCGGCAGATTGTGTCAAGTACATTCCCAATTACTCTTGCAGGAGTCTCACATTTCTTTCAGGCTTTTCACTCCTAGTTTATCTTAAAGACTCATCTCTATTTCAATATCGATAAATATTACTTCTCGTCATCCTCAGGGCCTACCAGAAAATTATCTATGATGGAGATTCGACCACAGATATTATGGAATCTAGAATCGAAAGGGTTTTCGGTACCTGCACCGTAAGTTCATCGACTTTATATAGTTCCCGAATCAATTCATGTCTTGTTATTTGAATCATGTCGGGCGTTACAATCGAGTTCCGTATTAATCTCTAATACAACTCGTCCTACCCCACTATTTATAGATTGTTGTTGAAAATCCAAAATATTCTAAAATGTGAGTCATATACCGCTAGACTACTTATTATTTTTATTCTAACAACAAACAGCCGGATACTTATCAAAAACTTACAATTCCAATTTCTAATCGATCGTGAACAGTCCCAAGGCAGCAATTGAAGATGGCTTTAACCAAATGGGGGCCAAGTGTAACGGCTTGGTAGGTTGTTCACAGTCTGGACATTCTTCTTCATTAATCATACTGAGTCTGCTTCAATGGATCGCACAGAGATCACAGTAATTCCTCTGTTGCTTTTTTTTCATAGACTGACTTGATGTTCCATTTCGGCTTTGATACATATTTCTAGACTGGCAATGTTGTTCTGCCAAGTTACGAAGGCGTTCGATTACTCGTTAGACATCATACTCGTCGATACATACGATACGAGGATGATTTCCCAGTACTTGAACCTTTTTGTTATGGTCCACCGAATAAAGATGTGGTAGCCAATGATTGTAAACAGTATGTCACATATACATCTCTCTAATCAGATGGCCATACACCCATTTCCGAAATAATTCTACTATTCCACTCATTAGTAGTTGTTTCTCGAATTCATTGAATCTTTTTTTGTTTGTTTCTCCTCCAGGGCATATGATAGGATTCCTACTAATGCTAAGGGACAATTAGTAGCGATCGATACACATCAAACGACTAATACAATTTTCTCGACTGTCGGCACTTGTCTTGTGAGTCCCTGCTCTCCCCTGATGAAACTAATTCATGCATCGCCCACATCTGCTATATTGATAAGAGCGTTCCCCGAACTAATTCACTTGTTTTTTTGTTTTTTGTTTTTTCTATGAAAATCTCAGGTGACAGTATGGACACCGGGCCGGTCAAAGATTTGGGGGTTAGTTTCAATTCTCAACTGTTTACTTTCTTATAGAATCATGGCGTTTTGGCTTTGAGTCAGAGCGTGAAAATTACTGATCGAAAAAAATATCTCTCTATCTTTCCTTCCCTTTCAAATATGTGTAAAAACAAAAATCGTCCTACATACATATAATATCTTTATCAAACAGTTTAAAGCCAGAATTTGACAAGGCGCATAAGATACTGATGGATGGATGTCAGGGACAGGTAAGCAAGCAAAAATAAAAAAACTTTTTTTCCTTGTGGGGCGGGGGGGTTGAATAATATCTCACCAAGCTACTCTTTTTTAGGGAGGCTATGTCGTCGCCGAAGGGGCTCTAGGAAAAAATGGGAAAGTACTTATAGAAGCTGAAGCTGCTAATCAAGGAAACTGATGGTTCATCATCACCATCATAAGCAAGCCGACTTGTTCCTTTCACTTGAATATGTTTATAACAACTCGACCAAAAGTACACTGCTGTTGTTTTTTCTTTGGGGCTGCTATTTTTTGTCTTACCAGTTTCGATGTGGCTGTGGTTATAGGATACCAGTTGCAATTTTTTTTCTTTTTTGATGTCAAGTGTTATTTTGAGCTGATCAATGATGATCACTCCAATTTTATCGCAACACATCTTTGTATTTAAATGTGGCTTCACTGACAAGATTTTTCTGAAAATAATTAATTACGACTGCCACATGCTTACATGGAAAATCCAGGGCAGTTCAACAAATCGTAATCCATTGCGGACTACATTAACATGTAATTGGGTCTGGTTTATCATAGGAATTGCAATGGAAATTTAAAAGATTCAAAAGTTCCAGTCGGTCAGGCGCCCGACCGAAGCATGTAGCTTCACCTACCCCTCGATCACAAGACTTTGATTTACATTCTTGATCAAGAGTGTTTGAGAACTCGAGCAGATACAAGCAAAACTGTAATCTATGCACAGACTTAAGAGGCTCGCGATGCTAACTTAACAAGCTCCCTCCTCAATTTGAGGGGGGGCGCCGTAGGAGGGTCGGTTCGCGACAGCCGGTGCAACGCCTTCCCCCAGCTATAGAGCCGGAAGAAGCGGGGAGTTTGTTAGTTGGCTCGCGATGCCAACGTAGTCACTAGGATCGAGAGCCACCGGGTGCGGGTCATATCCTTAAGAATAAGAGCCACCGACAACGATCGCCACCAACGATTGGGTGTATGAGATTGCAATCAGGCGATGGGAATTATCCGCCTGTACATGGGCCAGAGGAAGCCTCTTCCGCTATCTCCTGCGTCACTCCCCCTTGACGTTTTCTGCCCAGGAAAACACTCAGCAACACGTTCTTCGAGACCCTCGCACTGGGACTCCAGCCTTTCATTCGGCCTTCATTTTCTCCTCTTACACAGTCTGAGACTCAATCCACGCGATATTTACGAGTGCAGAGATGATATCCTATCGAGTAGTTTTCATCATCGCAATCAGCTTGCTGAATGCTGCCAAATCTCTCCAACAAGCTGGCAAGCCAGCACCGCTGGATATCAAGTGTAGTAACAAGAAGCAGCTGGTTCCGGCCGATTGTGTCAAGTAAATCCCTTCTTACTATAGCCAGAGTCAAGCATTCCTTTCAGGACTCCACTCGCAGTTCATGACATGTTTCAGGGATCGCTGATCAAATCTTGATAACTATTGCTTCTCACGATCTTCAGAGCGTACCAGAAGATTATCTACAACGGAGATTCGACCACAGATACCAATGCAGGAAAAATTGAAAGGGTTTTCGGGTCCTGCACCGTTCGTTTCTTCAGCTTGATATATATCCTCAAACAATTCCTCGCATTAAGCGTTACATCCATGTTGATCATACAACACTTTTCTCTATTTTACCCACCCACACACCAAAACGAACGCACTACTGATTTACATCAATATAGACGGTTATTGAAAATCCCGGATACTTGAAAGTGTGAGTGACGAACAGACTGCCTTTGCTGCCGCATTTCCGATAACAAACACCGATTAATCGCCCTTGGGCACTACTCCCAACCAAAAGTCCCAAGGCAATAATTGAAGACGCCTTCAACCAACTGGGGGCTAAATGCAAGGGCTTGGTACGTTTACAGTCTGGACACATCAGTCAATGGCCGGGAATGGGTCCCAGAGATCGTAATCATAACTCTGAATTTTTCTTTCGGTCTTCGGGGTGTGTTGTGTCTTTTAGACTGGTAATGTTGTTCTACCAGATTACCATGGCGTTCGGTTACTTGCTAGACATCATAGTCGTCGTTTTGCACGTTACGAGGATGATCATCCGTTACTTCAACCATTATGTCTGGGTCCATCTGATAAACATGTGATACTCAGTGATTGCAAAGAGTATGTCAAGCCCTTTCATTCATCCTTATGTGATTGGATGACCATCTTTTCCCGATATATTAAGCCTATTGTTAAATTGATCATGATGTGCTGTCTCTCGAATTCGCTGAATACTTCTGTTTCTTAGGGCATATGCAGCATTTCCTACTAACGCCCAAGGACAATTAGTGTCGATTGACAAACACCAAAATTCTAATATAATAATCTCGACTACAAAAAGTTGTGTTGTAAGTCCAGAAATAGATATCCTTCCACTAATAAGATTTCTCTATACATCTCACTTCCTCTAAAATAATGGCCTCTCTCTAAGTATCAACTTGGTCGATATAACTAATTTCTTTTTTCTTCAAATCTCAGGTGACCATAGGCACAACGGACTCGTCAAGGGTTTGGGCGTCAGTTTCAAATTTAAACCGTTGATCACTGCTTTTTTTTTTTTTGAGAGGAGAGAGGTCGAAAATTATTGATCAAAAACACCAATCTATCTTTCCTTTTTGAACTTATATCTGATTTATATTAAACAGGTTAAAGACAGACGCTGCCAGTGTATTTCAAAAACTGTTGGATGGATGTGAGAGCCAGGTGAGCAACAATGAACAAATGGTTTTTCTTGGAGGGGGAGTGCTCTTACAAAATAGCAAGTTTCTTACCAAGTCGCAACTGCTTTTTTTATTTATTTTAAATTTTTAGGGGGGATATATCATCACCCAAGGAGCTCTTGGAAAAAATGGCAAACTTATTTTGCAAGTTAATGGACATTGACCAGAGCCAGCTCAATATTTCATTTTCACTTCAATAGATTGATAACTACTATGACAAGTTAATAGCACTTCTGTTGTTTTTTTTCTACCCTTTTCCATCTTTCATGTTTTTTTGTCCTTGACGTTGGGTGTTATCCTTCTGTAGATTGACAATTCATCATTCCAATTCTATCTCATCACAGATATCTATTCTGTAGCCTAAACTAATACTCTTTTGAAAATCTAATCTTTCAAGGATGTTGCTTTGCACACACCTCAAAACTACAGAACAGTTCAAGGAGTGATAATCCACATGAACATAAGCCAAACCAGCTGGGTTTTTGTCTGAGCCTCACAATGTTTTTATATTGGAATGCTGATCACTAACACCAAGAGTCACCTGAGATTCCAATCAGGGCAATGAGAATTATCCGCCTATGCATGGGGCTGAGCCAAGGCAAGCCTTTTTCAATAAGTCCTCCATCACTCCCCACGTTTGCCATCCACAAAACCATCTAGTCAACCACATTTTGACACTGTAGCTAAGTACCCCACATTTCTCTGATCTTTTGGCAACATCTGCTCTGTACATGGCAACCAAGCACTGCCCAGCACTGCTTCCACATGACAAAATCACAGCCACTCATTAATTCTTTCTTGAATTCACTGAATCTCATTTTTTTTTCTTAGGGCTTGGGAATCACTTCTTACTAATGATAAGGCACAACCAGTGTTGATTGATAGACACCAAAGTATTTAATAGACAAACTGGCCTTAAAACACCTTAATAACAACAAGTTGTTGTGAGTACACACTGATGGACAAGTCTGGTAAGAGACAAGTTGAGGCACACCTGAGATTGATGATAAGTGAGAAAATGAGTCAATGAAAGAAGAAGAGCTGAAATGAAAGAAAGTGAAAGAAAGTGAAGGCATACCTGTGGTTGGTGATAATGATACAAAACAAGATGAGTTGAATTAGAATGATAAAAACCAATGAAGAATGAAATAAAACCGTGATAGGAAACTAGGAGGTATTACATTCAATTATTAGGTTTAGAACTCAAACTCAAACTTTGAGTATCATGAAATCTGCAGCATGAGGCCCAAAAGGGGTCCAGAGTTTGGCTGTATTTCAATAGTATTAACTATCCAAACTTGTTTTGTGAGTCTTTCTCCTTCTTTATAAATGAAGTTCAATATTCTCCATTGCCTTCTCTTCACCCATTCCCCTCATCTTTCACCACCTCTCAGCTCCTCCCAGTGGAGGTTTCCATTGTCAGAACTGTTGCCTCTTACTCATTTTCCCAGCTCATCAGTCCATTTTTTGCTGCCAGGTGCAATTTGATCACATATTCCATTGTTATGCCAACTTATTGTTGTACCCATCCCATTACCTCACATCTTAACATCTTCCACCCAGTTTAGTCCTCCCTCCCCCCCCCCCAATTCCTGGCCCCTTTGCAACTTATCCCTCAACTTGATTCTATAAAAGGACTGGAACGTTCTACATAGTCTTCTTGTCACTTCCAGCCATAATTGACTGTTCTGAGATCATCCCAGTTAAACTGGGATTCAGTAAACCAATTTAAACTTGGTTGATCTCAACCAATTAAATACAAATCCAACGCACCCCCTCCCCCCCTTTGAATTCTATTTCATTGGTTAATATCAACCTAGTTTAAATTGGTTGGGTGGATCCCAGTTTAACTGGGATGATCTCAGCACAGCCAATTCTGATGGAAGTGTGTATAGTCATTAACTACACAAAGTGGACTATCATCACTTTCTACATTATTTTCTAGTCATTCTCCTGATGCTTACTTCATTTTATCTGTTTCAGATGATGATGAACTTAGTTTGGTATCATCTTCTAACTTGTTGACTTGCTCTTTTGTAGGGGGATATTCTTGGATTATTTTTTATTGACTCAATCTGTCTTAGAAGAGCTATCTATGGTACTCTGTTCAGTACAATTGTTCTGCTTATTTATTCCTAGCCAAACTTAACAGTTTTTGAGTCTTCTCCTTTTTATTCTTATCTTGATGATGATGGTAGTGGTGGTGTTGTAAAGGAAACAACCAATTGCCCATAAAGAGATGGGTCAAACTACCAAGCACACTGAGGAATATACCCACACCAATTGCTGAGATTAGATATAAGATGACCAGCTTGATCTTCTTGATTAATATTGTGTTAAGAACCTGAATTGAGTAGCATTAAGATGATAACACAGATGAAAGAAGGAGGAGACCAAAGTCTTGATAATTTTGAGTGAGAAAGACCAGATTGGATTCTTTGTGGTCAAGAGTATATAGATCAATTTAGTGATTTTCTGAATTGATTCTAAGATTGTATTCAATTTGAACAGAACAACAGCACCACAATGGTCAAGGTGCACTACCTCCTTGGTATGGACATGTTGGATGTCCCTCAGAACACAAGGTTCTGGAGGATATTCCTAACAGGAAAGCTTGACTCACTGAACAATTGGAGTGGAATGATGATTGTTAATTTCAGGAAAGTACTGTTGATATTTTATCTTGACTGAACTGCCAGCTGACTCCCAATGATGTGACTGGAGGGATGTACTTTGAAGTTTACTAGGGGTCACAAAACCATATTCAAGGGTTACTAGCATTAGCATTTCCCTTTTGTAAATAGTGTTACTAGTGTGGAAAGGCTGCAATTAAGATGTTTTGGGACAGGGGAAGGACTCAAGCTAGAGAGCACAGAGGGAGGTGTACATTGAATTGATGTGATGGCAGCAGATTTGCAAGCCAGGACCTTGGGGTTTGCGGCGGCAAAACCGCCTTGCCCTCTAGTTTGCTTTGAGAGAGAGACATTTGAGAGTGAACATTATTGATCAAAAATTACCTATCTATATTCTTTCCTTTTTGTAAAAAAAAATCGATATACATAAATCTATATCCTACTTACATAATACAGGTTAAAGACTGAAATGAACCGTGCATTTTAGATACTGATGGATGTGAGGGGGGGAGAACCTCTTGTGTCTCTTTTCTTTTTTCCCTACCCTTTTTTTCGTATGTAACCAAAGCATATTTTTTGACACGAATGTTTATTCTTAGATTGAATCACTCAATTTTTAACCTGAACATAGACAGTCTTCTAAACATTCAATTTAAATGCATACAAAACCCTTTCAAGAGACGGCACTTTTCCACGACGTTGATTGAGGCACCGTGTTTGCCCTTTTGAAACAAATCATTGTATGTATGGTAACATAATAATTGACGGACTGGCTTCGCACTCGACGCTGCAAGCCAAGTGGGCGTCGACCAGTTCATCATGTAAAAAAAAATTGTTATACTTACATAATACAGGTTAAAGACTGAAATGAACCGTGCATTTTAGATACTGATGGATGCATGTGGGACCCATGTGACTACATGATCAATTTTTTCTTGAGGGGGGGAGAACCTCTTGTGTCTCTTTTCTTTTTTCCCTACCCTTTTTTTCGTATGTAACCAAAGCATATTTTTTGACACGAATGTTTATTCTTAGATTGAATCACTCAATTTTTAACCTGAACATAGACAGTCTTCTAAACATTCAATTTAAATGCATACAAAACCCTTTCAAGAGACGGCACTTTTCCACGACGTTGATTGAGGCACCGTGTTTGCCCTTTTGAAACAAATCATTGTATGTATGGTAACATAATAATTGACGGACTGGCTTCGCACTCGACGCTGCAAGCCAAGTGGGCGTCGACCAGTTCATCACATCGCCGGTATTTCATTGAATTGGAGGCTGGGAGGGCCCGGTCATTCTCTCTCCTCTCCCCCTCTAAGACAGCTGATGTAAAAGTGAACTCATGTCGCAGAAAAGTGAAATCTATATCAATGCATTTCGACTTCATTCTCTATACCCCATACTTTTTTTTTTAGTTTTTTCTTTTGTCCTTTTTGTGGAGGGGGTGAGATTAGAACCGAAAAAAAATTGGTACACCTCGAATCCAATCCAAAAAAAAAAACCCCGGTCATAATTCCTTGCTTGTAGGGGGTTTCAACTAGATGATGATGCGATATGAACGACGGAGACGATTGATCCGATAGCGTGACCAATTGAAGCGCCGACAAGACAAGTGATAGGCCAAGCCTTTAAATCACAGAAATAAGCCATACATTAGTTTTGGCTCTTTTACCGAGAGAGAACGAGCAAGATAGAGAGTATAGTACCTGCCAAGGTCGGTCCCAGTCTAATGGGATCGGAATCGCGCCTAACCATGTGCCTATACAAGTACCTATAGCAGGATACAGAATGGCCACTTCGACTTCATTCTTAACCCTACAACAAACCAAATAATAATCAGTTTTTTTTTTTTTTTTTAATTTCCCGGTACCAAAAAAATAGATAAAGAGGGAGAGAGATTCACTTGAAAGAAGAAAAGATTCGTATCCAATTATCTTTTTCACGACCCCGGTTCCATCCCAACAAAACTGATGCTGGGAATGAACTCAATAAGCCGATGAAGTTAGCTAAGCCTATAGTTTTCAGGCTCTGTGATGTCGTCGAAAGTGGGGCTCCTAGTAAGACTAAGACGGATGTTAATGTCAGAGTGGTGATTAGGTTGATGAGAGTGACTTCTTTGAGTATCTTTGAGGGAAAGTGTCAAGCTGGTATCAGTTCGTTTCCCCCAGATTATGAAAGATGAAGAAGTAATTTACGAGAATGGATCGGTTGATTAACGATCCTAGGTTGGGATCGATTTCCTTCGCGAGTAGTTTAGGTAGGTCGGAGGGATGCGAGTGTATGAGTTTGACAAAAAGCTTCTTGAGATCCCCGACCAGTTCATTTTTCTGAGTGAGTTTCTGGGCGGTACTACTATTCGAGGAAGTGAGCGAGTTTCTCCAGGAGCGCAGGAAGTTAGTGAACCAGAGCTGGACGAGCAGTGTGCCGAAGTTGATGAGTACGAGTGCTCGGATGGGGTCGCTGGTGCTGAGGACTCTTTGGGGTAGATAGTGTATGGAGAAGTGTATGAACAGGACATGGAGTGGTACGACCGAGTAGTACTTTGTCCTCCTGTTCAGTCCTGGTCCACTCTCCTTCCTCGTCGTCGTCGTCGTGGCTGCTGCTGTCTTCGCTTGCTTGGTTTTCTGCTTGCCCATCGTGCTGCTCAACTGGGCGGATGCAGAAGTTCACCCGGCCACACCCCTCATGGGCCACTCCGTCACTTTCCACTAACTGGCCCACTCACGCCGGCAATCGAATCCGAATCCAACGGCGTTTTCACTGAAATCACCTCGTTCGCCAATCCTAGCATTCTCCTCATTTCCCCCTTTTTTTTGCTGTTTTCATAGCCTGGCCATGTCAAAAGATATACAGACTAGATGCTTAGATGGACCTGATGAGGAAAGGATGTAACGGAAGTAAGTCTTTCGTGCACATGTATACATACTTTTCACCAGTCCCCATCATAATCTCAATATTACGTGATCTCATTCAAAAATTTGCTGATATGAGCACATCACTCATATCTGGTTGTGACCCAGTCTATAAAGTTGGTCAGGGGTACCTGAAGACTGCAGGTTTACTTACATACTTTCTGTCTGCTGGGTTCAAAACAAACAAACAAGAATTGTTTGATTTTATGGTTTTAGAATTTTTGATGATTACAATATATATTAATTATAAGGCAAAACATGAAACACATCCTAATTAATATCTTGAAAAAGAAAAAAAAAGTTACAGAAAAAAATATAGGTAGAGAGAGCTTATATGCAATCAAATATTATTTAGTTAATTACATCCATTAATAATGGAAATGGATTTCTGGATTATTGAGGTTTGTGATTTTCTTCTTTTGGAAAATCTCCCTAGCTGATTTAGTACCAATAACAGGCCAAATTGAGTGAACCTGTGTTTTGGCAATCACAGTGGTTTAAAAGACTGAGGATTTTATTTTATTTTTTAGATTTAGGGAAGTAAAGTAGTGTTGAGTAAGACACAAAAGATGAAACCAACCTGAGAGAAATGTGGGGCTACTCTTTATTGGAGAATAGAGCTTGAGAGGGATTATAAGATGCTTGTAGGTCTGCCTCCCTGATATCTTTTCTAATAAGATATCTCAAATATTCCCAAATGTTGATGGAGTGATTATTTGTGATGATGATAAATGGCCAATGGTATTATGGATTGATTTTTCAAGAGGAATGGAAATGTGAGCAACAGTGGGCCCACTAAACTAAAATTACTGTTATCCTGGGGTAGTATAGTGATTTTCCACTATACTAATTTGTGTTAGGTCTAAGTGGTCATAATTCTCCAAGACTAAAAAAACCAACTACTAATTATAGTGCTCATATAAATGGCCTTAATTTGGTGGTGCTTGTTACTAAAAAAGCCCAGGTTCTGATGGGTGTGGTACATCTTAGGCTGTCTGTGGTGGCCAATGAGAATTTTATGGAAAAAAGTGGCACTACACTTGTACTGATCATTATCTCACAAAACCCATAGAATAGTGTAGTGGTCACCCACTGTTGATGGGAGTGTGAAGGATTTCTTGTATTCTTGAGAGATGTGATTGCTTGAGATACTTGTTCCTTCCTGTGATTCCTGGTGTCTAGATTTTCCCTGAGGTTTCATGGTTTTATTGGTTTGGTGAAGATCCTTCATGTGAGAGTTTCTACTTGATGGTATTGGGCTTGAGATTAGCTTACCACATTTGAGTGAAAGACATTAGCCAGAGGATGAGCACAGTTTGATGAAAAAAAATGAGATAATGTAAGGGTTTCACCCTCACTCTAAATAGATATTTCAGTATTGTAGTAGAAGCATATGTCCAAATGCTGATATGTAGTAGATAGCACTTCATGCATCTTTTTGTACTTGAACTGGGACTCTCTCTTTCTCTCTCTTTTCTTCAAACTGGTCTTCCTCAAGTTTTCTTCTTCCCGCTTACATAGTTAAATTCATTCTTTTGATAGACTTCAGGCCCTCAGGCCCATCCATCTTCCCATTGAAGGACTGCAAGTATTTACAGATAACTAATGAGAGAAACTAGTACAAGAGCATCTTATAAAAACCAACTTCATCTAGGTTTGACTAAGCTATGCTATGGACCGTAAGTTGTGAATCCAACTACTATACTAATGGAGAGAGAAGTAAAACTAATCATGCTAATAGTTAGATATGCTTCTGAATCATAATAAATGTATGTTGTCTGTCACTTGATGTATATTTATTCTTCCCTAATAAAATATGACTGTACTATCTCATGAAGGATTGTAGTGAGGCAAACATGGTCATTGGTGATGTGTTTCTCTCAGGACAAATTCCATAAGAATTTGATAACATTGAAATGATAGATGTGCATTGGAAAGAAAGAAATTGGATGAGTTTCAGGAACATATGGATAATTTGTGCACATTTGAGATAAAAAAAAATGTGGAAGTTGATTGATTAATCAAAACAGCTTTTCAAGAAACAAATTATATACAACCCATCATGTTTTTTTGTTTTTTTGAAAAGAAAAAAAAAGATCCACCAGTAATTAGTCCCTATCACCTAATTTTCCCCGATAGAGTAATTTTCGTGGCGGATGACTAAGGATACGATTCAACTGATCGAATTTGGTATTCAAGGTGATTTGTGAAGCAGCTGTTTCCATCTCTTGAAGACTATACAAGATTTGATTAATAATTACCCTTCCAAATTCTGGGATTTGTATTTCACGTTGTATTGTAATAGGATGAGGAGGTTTTGATAGGTCATCATGTGCCGGTAAAGAAGTTGAACTTTCTCCGGATTTTAATAGACGTCGAAGCCTATATTGAGGATGAGTGACTCCAATAAATTTGTCTGATCCAGACTGATTTATGAACTCGGAACCACCCTCTTGGTTGACGGTAGCTGAAGTACTAGTAGAGAAGATAGAAGGCTGATTCTCCTTGTTCATGTCGGTTAAATAAATCTTATCTTTTACTTGTTTCACAAAAGCCGGGCTAGAGGTCGAGGTGCTTGAGAGAGTTCGCACAGTTTCGCCATACTTCACATATGCTGTCTTGAACACATCGGAAACTAACATTAATGATTCATCAATAGCTCGAAGCTTTTGACTACCAGGTAATTTCTCAATTTCAACTCGTTTTTCTTCCGGAATTCCATCGAAATGGTATCGTTTCATTATTCGTAGCATGTTGTGAAGAAGTTTAAGTTTTATCATATTTTTTACTGAGTGCGCACCGGCTTCGCGGTCTCCCTCCATACTAGAAGTTGCTGCAATGACATGTATCAAATCGCTTATAAATGTTGCGATCCTCTCGTTGATAGAATCTTGGCCAAATATCTCCACTATGGTAGGATGGACAGGTGAAGTGACTTGTAAGAACCTCCTCGCCAATGATATCCCGCCAGATTCAGCGGTAAACCTCATGAGTTGGGATCCCAAATATAAGCGCTCTAACTTCTGCCAAGTACTCGGACCAAAAGCTGATGTCGAAAAAGGTAAATAAAGAAAAAAGGATGGGTCGGGGTTTGCGTCCAATAATTATTTGATAAACAATGGAGATTAGAGCAAGCGAAAGTGAAGAGTGAATATCTGGACTGACATTTTAAGATTCCCCTGAGTTCTTCAGTGAAGGGACTTTGTTCCAACGCAAGTTTGGTATCAAAATTTAGATAAACCGGAACCAGTTCAGCCCTGATTGGGAACCTGCGTAAGATATAGTTAAATATGAATTGATGACCTTCATCTTCTACCAAGTTGCTGAGCCATTCCTTAGTAACGAGTTGATATTTTTCTGAAATGAAAAGTAGCCTGACATAGATATCGTTCAAGTTGTACAATGCAAATTTCGTAGTGGCTCCCATCTTATCGACGCTGCCTGGATCGATGTGAAGGGGGTTCTGTATGATCGCTAGAGATTTTTCGATTTCCTTCAACAAGACTGATGCCACCCTTTGGTATGTTTTGATCCGAAGTTCTTTTGCTCTTGGCTTCTCGGAGTATCCAGGGTTATTGAAGTCTTTTGGGACTTGATTGATAAGCTTGTCGAGGAGCTGGCAGCTCTTCGTAATGGAAGTCGCACGAAGTTCGTCACCCTTTTCGTTGAGCTGAAGGGATCTCACTTTTATTAAAGCGTCCTCTAAAGGTCCTTGCACTTGTTCTTTAAGCTCCTGACGTATTCCTAAGATGATGCGGTCAGGATGGATTAATCTTTACTTCACAAACCATATTTTAAAATTGAAAGAGACTCACCTGTGCCAACAATTTCCAAATCATGCACGTACGGAAAAAGTTTGAGCACTTTGCTTCATACTTAATTATTGATTCGACTCTTACTCACCTCTTCCTGGCATCATGTGGAACTGATTTGGCCCTTCGACGCGCTGGCCACTCATTTCTGATGATTTGCCATTACAAGTTACCAGCTAGTTGCCCGTTTGAGATGAATAGAATTTGTTATCTGGGGGAGACTTACTGAGGGCGATTTCTCCCACTGAAATTGGTGTTCGAATATCCCCGGCGTGCGGGCCTGCAGCAGAAAAAAAAAAGAAGAAAGAAAGAAAGAAGACGCGATCGGTTTCAATGTGACTATGAGAGCCTCGTTGATTGGAAAATTGTGAAGAGTGGTTCAAAGACCTGGGACAATCGAACGCGCTACTTACTATCGATTCCCTTCTCCATCGAAATTATGTGGAATTCGTTAACTTCCGCGAGATCATTGGGCTTTATGAAGGACATACATTTGCCAATCAACCCTAGCAAACAGATTGTTACTAAGAAATTCTGAGAAGCCCATGACGTCCAAGTAGATGAAGTGTGCATCCTGGAGGCACCCTGTGAAGCGGCAGCAGGCTGGGTCTCCCAGCAGAAAGTTCCTTGGAGAAGCGGCGAAGTCTGGGTGGGCCACTGCGATCAGTTGATCAGTGCGGAATGGTTTCAGAACTCTGGGTCTGGGGTGCCAGAATGAATAGCCGAGTCGACGTTTCCTCACCTTCTCAAGACACTTTGATCTCCCTGTTTGTTCTTGACACACGCAGGATGTCCACTGAAGACGGTCTATGCGGCTCTGAAACTGGTGTCAGCTGGGATGGTACATAAATCTGTAGCAAACCAATCACCGGGGAGCCTCATAGCCTTGAGCGGATTGAGCTTGATGGATTAATGTCGAGTGTCCCGGCTCGGTGCCGGTACATAAAGCCGGCCGGTCTCAGGGAGCCCCCCTCCGGAGTGGCTGGGGGAGGCTCCGGCGCGCCCGGCAGCTTCCAGTCCGGCCAAACCGTCCCGAGGCTGCCGCATCCGGACCGGACCACCCCCACCTCGGGGAACACCAGCCGATGCGATGGAGGTAAGCGATGGGCTGTTTTGGGGAAGTGAGACGAGGACTGACATCGACATCCAGATCTTGAATCCCAATCTGCTACCGCTCTCGGCATTCGAAACCGTGGAACTACTCAGAGGGATCAAGGCCGAGCAGGAACGAGTAGAACAAGAACAGGAGGAACAGAGGAACATCGAGATCAATGCTCACCTGGAGCCCCAACAACTACCTCCTCAACAAAATAGTCAGTTCTACTTCCGCAACAAACAGAAAATCGAGTGGAGCTGACACTGAAGAATCTTTTTGCAAACCATAGATAACTTGGATCAGCTAGTTCATAACCTCTTGACTCATTTCGAACATCCTGCGCATCATCTCCCTCAAGCTAAACAATCCACTCAATCTATCCTCTCTTTATGCGATTCTCTAAGGAATCGATTCGGCCAGGTCTCCGGTAGAACTAACGGTTTAACTAAAGCCGAGAGACTACAGATTTGTGATTTAGCTCCAACCGAAACAGTCGAGATTTATTTGGTATATTTATCTACTGCCCTCCGTCAAATAACAATTAAAACTGATCTGATCCCCCCCCCCCTTTTATTGCGTGTACATGGAAATAAAAGATCATTGAAGAATGTGATACAAGATTTACAGAAGATGAAATCCAAGAGATTATAGATATAGTCAAGGAGAACTTATCGAGCGATCGAAGAACGACCGAAACCAATCAGAAAACGAAGAACGGGTTATTGAATGGGAATAATAATGATCAGGAAATGTTGGATTTTGAAGAAGATCTGAATTTTAACTTGGGCGATGTAGATGATGATGATGCGTTGGTTGCTGAAGCTCGTGAAGGCGGACCAGCTCCAGATCAAGAACTCGATGAAGTACCTGATTAACTAAACTCGGATTGGATGTCCACTTACTGTGCCGCGAACAGCTTTTTTTTTCCTCGTTCAAGTAGTTTGTTTGGAAATTACATCAATCCACTGCGAGCGATTGCCTACAAAATAATCCACAGATACAAGATTAAGACATAATAAACAAGGAATCAAAATATACAGAAGAGATGACTGTAGTTAGTATATCTAGCGACTACATTTAAGCACCCCAAATGGATATTTTTGACTCAACACAAAACCCGATAGGTTTTCTTTTGAATCATGAATAAAAGGTGTCAAGAGACATGATATACCACCAACCCGATTTACTTTACATCATACTAATGAAGAGAGACAATGACCTCGTTTAACCTAGCATAGAAAAAAAAGAGATATAAACTCATCAATAACCGGAATACTTTTGTTTTTGGTGTCCCACAAAACATCACTATCAAGACTGATGATAAATGATGAGAATGACTAACCGAGTTCAAAAATCTAATAATACAGCTGGGGCAGCTTTTTGTAAATGACGAAGCTGGTACGAAAATCGAATCGGGTTAACATGCAGAGAGGGTGAGATTGAAGCGATCTGACAGAGAGAGAGAGATGATGACCGACCTGGATGAGACCTTTAAGACCGGCCCTAAGTTTCTCGTCGTTATCAGCGTCTGATGGATCACTAGCCCCTCCTCCCTCCTCCTGCTTTTCTTCTTGTTCTTCTTGTTGGGCAACTTGAGTGGCGCGATGAATTAATTCGATCGTAAATAATCTCAAATATTCCGTCGATAATCGTAGACTGATCTCGTTGATCTTTGGCGGTTTCTCGACCATACATTTTAATGAACTCTTTCGTTCGTTCGTCCAAGTTTGTCTGAATATCTCTTGGATTGTTCCCTTTAGAGAATCGTTCAATTAAATTATATTCGGTTCATGTTTCTTCAAGAGTTAAACAATACTTACCGTCTTGAATTTCGGTACTTGCTGTTCAGACGTCGAAGGATCCATGAGGAAGTATCCAGCTGGTTCCAAGAATCTCTGAGGCTGTTATGTCTCTGGCTGAACTCGACCAAATTATGTAGAAAAGAGCACCAGAAAATATCTACAAACCTCAACCCTCATCCATGAACACCCTTCATCTTGTGAGTGTATAGGGGGGGGGTTCACAATTCAAAGTTCATCAACCCTTCATCAACCCTTTTGTTGGATATTGGGCTCAATTCTGTTTTACTACAGATTCTAGAAACTCCATCACATTGTAAACATGAACACACCAAGTCATGTAATTTAATTTAATTTAATTTTTTCTGCCTTTTATTTTATTTTATTTTATTTTATAAGGTTTGGAAAAACAACACCCAACGACCATTGGCGGACGGTCGTTTTTCCAATTTGACGCCCGCATCTGGGTGTTGTTCAAACAAAAAAATGCAAAAAAAAATAATAAAAATTTATTATTTTTTTGGGTGTCAGAGAGCAAATCCGACACCCAAGGTGACTGGTTTTGGGTATTGGCTTGCCCCACTGTTTTTTTTTTATAATATTGGGTGTTGTCCAGCTAATTGCACACCCAAGACCCTTGGTCTTGGGTGTCGTCTCTCATTAAACACAAA
>LUKR01000416.1:0-14538 GCA_019395275.1 Puccinia brachypodii | reverse complement strand
TTAGACGGTCGAGTCGTACACGAAGAAATCCTAGACCTGGTTTGTTTGTCCTCTTTTTTTTTTTTTTTTTTTTTTTTTGAATATTTTCTTCCTCTTTCTCTCACTCTCTCTTGTTTTATCTTTCTTTTCTTATCCTTTTTTTTGTATTAGATCTTTTTAGTTTCCTTTTTTTTCGGTTTGGTTTGCGTGATAGATTGTATTCAGTAATTAATTGGTAACTGAGCTCATAGTAGTTTATTTTATTTATTTTCTTTCTATGTTGATTATAAGGACACATTCAATTTTTTTTTTTTTTAAGGATTTTTTTTTTTTTTTCATTTTCTTTTTTTCATTTTTTCATTTTTTCTTAGCTTTATTTTTTCATTTTCATTTTTGGAGTTCAATTCAAATTCAACTAAAATCATTTTAATTATTTATAATTAAATAAGTTATTTGATCTGTTTATATGTATGAGTACAGATAACTCATCATTATCTCTCATCGCTTTCTTTCTCTCTCTCTCTCTTGATCTCTGACATTCTCATTTTGATTTTACAAGTACTAGGTCAAGAATTTGATCCAATATATTTTGGGGCTTGGTTAATAAACTCCCAGAAATTGGAGTTCCAACTCTCAAATGTCAGTGATATCTGAGTGACCTTAAGAGTCAACATCCCTGACCGGTCAACCGGACATCATTTTGGTCCTGGGGTTATTTTTTGGGAGTTGGAACTCAAAAACTGACAGGTTTTTGGGCACTTGGTAGCCCAACTTTAAAAAGGGGCCGGCTAAATGCACACCAAAAAATTGGTGTGCATGATTGCACATGCCAACCAGTAGGAATCTCAGTCAATTTGTTGACATAGTGTACCCTGGAGTACAAAATGGCAAGTCCCAATGGTGCTTGCCCGGTTGGATTGAAATTTTCAGCTCCTCTGACAAAAGGCAGAAGATCAATTCAGATCTCAAGGGAGAATGATACAGGGTATCAAATATAAGAAATCTGAAAACTTAAAAACCTCATTTACTCTTGAATTAATCCGGAATTTTGTAAAGTGTGGTCATCTTTATTTTGAAGCATTGGAAGTGCTTCTTTTAAGAATATTTTCATTTTAAATGGTGGATTAGTTTAGGAGATAATGAGGTTTTAAGATTTTACATTTCTCATAATCATTATGGTTACTGCCATCAGAATTTTTGATCAGGATATTAAGAACAAATCCAATTGCCCTTGACCTGGTGGGCTCTGGCTAAAGACAGCAAATTCAAAAGGTGACCCATTTGGTAGTAAAGTTCTTTGAATCCCAGAAAAAAAGGCCCTTTTTCAGACATTTTCTTGTTTGATCTGAAAAGAAATTTATCATACTGATGATCTGGTGTGTTTGAAGTCATTTCTCAATTTCTAGTGGATAATTTGGAGAAAAAGATGATTAATAATAGCAGAATATTCAGATTTGATTAACTCTTTGCATGGAAACATTATGCATCTGATTCTTCTGTGTGAGAAAAGAATTTAAAAAAAAAAAAAAAACTGAAACATATTTATTATTTGATATCTTCATACATTTCAAAAAGAATAGAATTCATTTAAATAATAAAAAGGATAATCTAGTAATTGATATCCATAATGAGCTACTTGAATTTTGCACCCTTAGACAATATATTCTTAATGAGCTGCTGATTCAAAGTGCCACAGGTGAAACCCAGTATTGATTCACATGTGCTTATTAACTGCTACATGTATCTATTCATGTTTCAAAAAGAATAGAATTAGTTTAAACAATAAAAAGGATAATCTAGTAATTGATATCCATAGTGAACTAGTTGCAGTTGGCACCCGTAGACAATATATTTTTAATTAGATGCTGATTCAAAGTGCCACAGGTGAAACCCAGTATTGATTAACATGTGCTTATTAACTGCTACATGTATCTATTCATATCTCAAGTGATTCAATCAGAAAATTGATTGATTGAGTTTATGCATCTTCATAACACAAGTATTTTTTTTCAAATAGATAATTTTGGGCTGTGTTGTTATATGCAAACATTTCCTGGGCTGTTTGGATCATCTTGTAACCCCATGATCAATTATATCATGTTATAATATTGAAATCACCCTTATTTCTGCCAACCAGTTGACCTTGATTTTCAATGAAGTTCTACATGTTTTCTGGGAGAGTTGAAGTAAAGTTTGGGTCAAGTTGGGGTTGGGTTCAACTCAATATCAGACCATTATTGGCATGAGTTGAGAAACAATCCAGCATCACTTGAGTATTAAATGAAGCATGAATTGGTACAAGGTTAGGTATAACATCTGACAGGGTTCCTAAAGGCCAGGCTTGAGGGCACTCACACATCAGAAGGAGAGGCTAGCTCATAAGCAGCTTACCAGCAACCTTTTATAGGTTGGACTGAGATAAAAAGAGGATCTTAAATATATAAATATAAGATGATATAAAAATATTGTTTCATCTCTTCTCCTCTCTCTTTTAGTTGTAGTTACGCTAGATTTATTAATTGTAGTTCAATTAATAAATCTCCCCCTCTATCTTGTGTCCAAACATCACATGAGATATGGCAGCTCTCAGTAGTGTTGATTGCAAGGAAGCTTCTTCTTTTTCCTCTTAGCCTCCATGAGATTGTTGTAGGCCTTTCTTAGTGTGTAATTGGTCATCACTGAAGAAATTTAACTAGATTGCAAAAAACCAAAATCAAACTAAATAGAATTGAACCAGAGATTTAGAAAAGAATGAGACAGCAAATCAAAGAGAGATGAAAATAAGAACAGTTTATCATACCACCAATGATGGAAATATGTGAGGAATTAATGTGAGAACTTGGTAGCAAGATAACAAGTAGAGCATTTTTGTAAGCAACTGAGAGAATAAATGAAAAAAAAAAAATTGAAAGAAAATAAAGAAGAGAAAAATCAGTGAATTCCTCATCAAACAACAACTAAGAAAAAGAAGGATCAGAAAAGAGAGAGAAAGAAATGAGGTGTAGAGTCATTGTTGCTGATCTACTAAAGGAGGAAATGCTCCTTTGGCAGGATTGATTTTAGGAGTAGGAACCAATGTTCTTACAATTTCTTCTCTCATCAAACAAATAGACCAGTGAGCTACAAAATTTTTGTGACATGTGATTTGAGAAGAACATGATGGAATGAAAAAGAATAAAAAAGTTTGTGACATTTGAAAATAAATAAATAAAGAATTGAGACAAAATTCCAACATGACAAACAGCACGTTGAGCGGACGTGAAGTGAGAGATAAGGAAAGAGAGTCTGAATTAAGTTTCCCATGAGCATGGGAATATATCTAGGAATGTGAGGATGGACAAATATAGGGAGAGAGAGATTGTAATGTGAGTCAGATTAGGAGGGACTTTGTTAAGTTTGGTTCCACCAATGTGTCCGGAAGTCTCAACAGCGCAGCCGCATACATCTACCCTGCCGGATGTGTTTAATACTCCAAATGGAGTCTCCGCACCGTCTCCCTGGCTGATGATGTCATCTTCGGTTTGCGCTCGCCCCTCCTTCTTGACCATCCCCGAAGTCTGCCACCATTTGGTTCGGTCGATCTGGTTGTTCTCCCTCATCATGTCTCAGCTCATACAACGATGTGGAACCCCAGGCTTTGCAGGCTATTCTTGTGCTTACAGTCCCTTCTACCCCGACAAGCTCGCCGTGGCTACTGCCGCAAACTTTGGTCTAGTCGGTAATGGCAGAGTACACATTCTTAAAGTGGATCTAACTACTTCCTTGAGTACGGAAAAGTCGTAAGTAAAAATCTGATTTGATTCCCAATACGTACCATCGAGACTGATGTGATGGGATGCAAACCCATAGATTTGATTCGCAGGACGGTTTATACGACGTTGCGTGGTCAGAAATTCATGAAAATCAATTGGCGACTGCTTCCGGTGATGGCTCGATCAAATTGTGGGATATTATGCTCAACGTGAATTGTGGTCTTTTGAATTCAAAATTAGCGTTTTGATGCCATCGAGACGTTTACGCGACCAACGCTCCGATTGAATCAGGAACTTCCAATGCAATCATGGCATGAACACAAACGAGAAGTGTTTTGCTTGGACTGGAATAACTTGAAAAAGGACATCTTTGCGTCATCCTCATGGGATCATCTTGTAAAAATCGTAAGTGAGCAAAATTCATGTTCAATGATCGGCCAACATGGTTTTTGGGTCTGCACTCAATATCTTTGTTTTCCACGTTTTTGTAGTGGACGCCTTCCAGACCCGGTTCCATAATGACGATACGTGCCCACGACTCTTGCGTGTATGCAGCACGCTTTTCGCCTTCGTCGCCGGATACACTGGCAACATGTTCTTCTGACGGTTCTTTGAAAACTTGGGATACGAGGATATCACCTGACCATCGACCTACTCTGACGATCCCCGCTCATTCAAACGAGGTCTTATCTTTAGATTGGAACAAGTATGCAACTCATGTTGTGGCGACGGCTTCGGTTGATCGGACGGTTAAGATCCACGATATTCGGAAAGCTAGTACGGGGTCTGCTCACAATTGCTGTGTAGAAACTTTGGTCGGTCATCAATATGCCATTCGCAAGGTCGCCTGGTCTCCGCACGCCGCCGACATGATCGCTACTTGCGGATATGACATGACCGCTCGAGTATGGATGGTGCCGCAGATTAGCGGTAAAGCCCCCTTAGCTAGCACCATGGGTGCGAACCCTCCTCTCGGAATCCATAATGGACACAAGGAATTTGTTGTTGGCTTAGCATGGAGTTTTTATCATCCACGGTTACTTGCAACTGCTAGCTGGGACCAGGAGGTCCATCTCTGGTCGGTTTGAATTCAGCTAATACAAAGTCGAATTGAGATTCATTAACTTTTAAGTGATGTGGCTGCTTTGAATTGACCACAATATACATGTGTCCGGGGTCGTCTTGACATTTTCAGAACAGGGATCACCCTGTATATAACTGAACATGCTTTTCCGATTGAGTTCTGATAGGATTTCAGACTACTTAAGCTCCAAAAACAGTTTGCTTGACTGCACGTATGCCCTTTGAATCTTTCTGTTCTGCATTTGCTTGGATCAGCCACCCCAAAAACTAACAGCTGTTTTCCCTTTGACATTCAGTCTAAAGTTTCACTGAGCTAGAGGGAACTTGACCGTTTATTTGAGGGCGCGTTCCCTTCAGCCAAGCAAGAGCACGCATGTCGAGCAGCCATCATACTGCTCACTTGCAACCCGTTACTCGAGGTATTTACTCGTGTCTTATTCCATTGTGATTGAGAGCCCATTGCGCGTGTCCAAGCGTCATCACGAGACATACCGAGTGCTAGTGTGAACAGAGCTTGAACTAATTCTCTCGAATGAAGTGCCCCGGAGGTGCAACCGCGTTCCCACTAGCACAACACGTTGACGTGTCCCATATTTCATCGGACCCACCCCGGCGCGCTGAGTCTTCCACAGAGGGACGGGTCACGTTACATGCTAGGCGCCATGGTTCCCGCGAAATTTCCAACCCGAAAAAAAGCACCGATAAGATAAGAGGGCTCTGCCCGAGACATCTAGCACTAGAGACACTCCGACAGTCGAACGCCGCGAAGAATGAGACATATGCTCTTCCCCATTTTTTGAATCGTTGACAATCATCACCGAATTGTTAGCTTTATTCGAAACCGGCAGTTTTTGTTAACTTTCAAGGTGGAGCGTCTGAAGTAAGTCTAATCGGTTACTTGCGTTGAACAGATACTTCAGACAGCCGCAGGGGGAATATTTCTTTGAACAAACAATTAAATCAAAACATCAAAAAATATGAAACAATTCATGATCAGTGTGTCCTTTCTCTTGAGTATGATTTTATTTCTTCATAGCCTTATCAGTCTCATCCATAAATTCAGGTCATTAGGAGGGATGTATTTATTTCTAAAACCATATATTTGAGGATAATTCCTCCACAATAGTGATGCCTTAAAGATATTGTTTCACACCAGTGCCAATGAACAACGAAGGTCAGACCCACACTCCAAACATTGATGAATTTCCTCCAGTGGAAATTGATCAAAGATATTTTCCTTAATAACAAGGAGAAAACATATATTCAATCAATTTCCTCTGGAGGAAGTCCATCAGTGTTTGTAGTGCCAGAGGATGGCTTCTGTCACACTTTTGTATAAGCCAGGCGTTTGCTCATGGTAAAATCTATGTAAGGCAGCCACACATTTGGGATACCCCATATTTGGGGGTCATCCAGGTTAGGCCATCTAGTAAGTTATTCTAAATGATAGATAAACATGGGTTTCACTTGAAGTAGATACAACATGGTAGTAACACAAAAAAAGTGGGTTGGATTTATCAAAACAAGAACTATGAGGTTGATATGGGGGCTGGTGACGGTGGCAGTGAGACCAACATTGAACTCTACTTTATATATCATTGGTAACAATGGGCGTGAATGAGGTTTTGGTATTCCACTTCACCCTAGAGATCACAGGAATGATAAACAAACTATGTCAGCTATGCAACTAGGCCAGTAAGAAGAAGTACCAAGTAATTCTCACAAGGTTATGATGGCCTACAGATGTGTTGCAACAGCACAGTGTTGCTGGGCCGCTAAACTAGGTTAATTCAATACACATACAACATGGCCAATTTGTGGTTCCATTATACAGAGGGATTAAATATAAAATATGAAAAATAGCATGCAAAATATAACCAGTGAAAACCCCTTTCCATCTACATTCCCCGCAACAGGTGCCAGGTTAGCTGTATCTTCTAAACCAGTAGAGATTCAAGGGTGGTTCCAGTGAGTGACTAGGAGTTATTTGACCCATATATTCCATTTCTGATATCAATTTTGTTCTGTTAGGAGTGTATCTGTCATAAAAAGTTAAAAATTTATATTTTTCCTATGAAACAGTAAAATATACCACAGTGCTCATTATGGTGGTCTTGAAATTTCTTTCTTGAAATTTGGTTTGAGACCAATATTTGTCTTGTGTCCGGGGGGGTGCTATTTATCTGCTAGCCCTAGGGTTGATGGTGCCATGCCCAAGCAGGTGCACACCTATCAAGCAACCAACAAGTGGCAACCTCAGCAGGCAGTACTGGTGTTGCTGAGCAGTTCAACTCCAACAAGTCCTATCAGTTCAAATGATCTGTGATCTCTAGGGACAGAGCACACTGGTCACTTGTTCTTAAAATACTTCTCTTTTCTCAAGGTCAAATGTACACAGGGCTATCAGGATTTGGGCATGCTCTGACCCTGTGGGCCACCAAAGTCAATGAAATTGAAAATACTAGATGAAGAGGGTGGTCAACAAAGAGAAGGATTCTTGAGGGTAGCAAACAATCAGAATGTGGTACCCTCATGTGTTGTAACCCCCCACTGGGTTACCATAGGGTCTTGCCAAGATCCCTCTTCTCAGCATGAGTAGCTCCTACACGCGCAGGGTACTTCTTAACTGGACCTGATATGGATTTGTTTGAGTTTAAAACCCAAACATTAAAGTTTACATTAAAAAATATTTTAATTTTCACGTGATCCTGTGCATGAATTAGGGTTCCCAAAGTTTACAAATTCAGCATCTTTTTGAAGACCTCAAAAAAGCTATATGGATATTTTTGGGATGTGTTCTATGGGTATCCCCCTGTCCCTAGAAAATTGGTCCATACTGATTTCTTAATGAACAAGTTTTAGTCATAAGGCCTTGGAGCTGTATGTTTTCAACTTTGAGAACCCTAAACACATCATCTTGATGTGTGTCCATCCTCACACTTGGTTGCCATGGAGTTGAAACTTATTCTTGGGAACTCTACCATGATTCAACTCAGACCATTTCTATTCTTTTTCATATCCTTATTGCTTTGTATCATCTAAAAAACCAACAAATCTACTCAAATCATCAGATTCTATTCTCACTTTTGAACAGTCAAACAAGTTTATAACTTCAGTTGTTGATTTCAGGAATTTAGGAATAGATAGTTCCAGCTTCTGGGCAGATATTAAATTCTTATAATTCATCTCAATATTTCATCTGTATCAATCATTCTATCACCAGGGGAGTTTCTTTGGAACTTGAAAGCTAGTTCCTGCATGGGTACAAAGGGGCCCCTTTGTACCTAGGTAGGCACTTGCTTCCAAGTGCCAAGTAAACTTCCCTGGTGTATTAACTTTCCTTGGGATTTTACATTGTTATAATCCTAATTGTATTAGAAATCATTATTGTCATTAGTATTTAAAGACTAATGATACTAGTTTCATTAATCATGATCATTCAGGTGGTTCATTATTGTTTATATTATCATCAGTAGTTAGAAGGATATTAAACATTGGCTTCTAATCTATATTTTCAAGTTGTATTACTTCTATTGAGTTTTCTAAACTGTTTCAATCAAGTAATTTAATCTAACATTATTACAGATTCCATGGATCACCTCTCCTGCATGATCTCAACCCGGAATTCACAGCACTGCCAAGTATACTCAACATTCAGAGGGACGGCTCTACTATTTACAAGGGGGTTATAGAAAATTAAAATCATTTATTACACCCCACAAAAGGGATGCACTGTGAATTTACATCAGAGCCATCCACATCTTTAATTTTCTAAGGCTTTGATTACTTGGGTGGTTTTTTAAACAGGAGCATGGCAAAAAAATAGCCTGTAAAACTGCCCTGGAAGGTGTGCAAGAGTGAACTATACCAATACTTTCTTACAGAGTGAAAGCCACACAAAGAAATTAAAGTTCAAAAATCATGATCAAAACCAAAATCACAAAATTCGCAAGTCTCAGGCCTTACATGAGATAGCCCCACAAAAAAATGGGTTGTAAATATCTGGTTTGAAAGTTGAAACTGCCAAATTTACAAAGCATTTTCCCCATTTCACAAGGCATAATTAATCAAAAACAAAGCTCCTTGGAATTAACTGTCTGGCTACAGCGCCCAGGTTGTGCAATGGAACCTCCCAAATGCTTAGTTTCCTTGGGTGTATCCCTCTCCTCTCTTTTAGCAGCCCCTATTTATGTTGGATTGATGCCTATCTTGATTTTCAGTTCCTGCTCCTTCACAAGAGATTGCTGGACCTTTCTGGGCGCCCGTATTGATGGTTAGTCCCTTTGTCAAACAGAAAAAATTTAACCAACAGTAATGAATCCATCCACTTGCAAGAAAACCTCTGATCAGATAGGAAAACTTTCCCAACACCTGAGGTAGATTGAGTGGCACCTTTCTTGCACAAACATCAATCTAAGGCAGAGTGTTGCCAGTGTCCATCAGATCATGAATGGTCTCAAAGGTGATACAACCAGTTGCGCCTGGATAGTGGAGGACTTCCCATGGCAATTTAGAAGTTGGTCTTGAAAGCTAAATTATAAATTCCAATTTCACCACCAAGATTGAGGAATTAGAAATAGGATTTAGGATTTAGCTGGGTTTATAAACTGAAGGGAAGTCTTCCAGTCATCCTTAATATGATAGACATTAGCTTCCACAACCTGTTCCAAATAGTTTCAAGTATCAAAATTACATAAAGTCATGACTACAGATGGAGAAGGAGCTATACTCTTGGATATATAAGTGCATATTTGGATTTTAAATCCCATTTAACCTATATTCACTCACTGGAATCAATATGCTAGCAGCACTCAGCCAGAAGATATCCAGGATCAAGAATAGAAATAATGTTATATAAGTTATGTGTAACATTGCTTACATACACATATATATAATTAGTTTATGAATAATTAAATATCATTTATTCATACATAAAAAACATAGTATTAACTGTGTTTAACAGTATAAGTCACATATATCCATCAGACGTCAGGGTGGGTGGGATGATAAGATTACAATATACTCATGAGATAAAAGATACAGATCTCAACTGTCACATAGATATCACAAGGACATGACATATGTTCTGACAGATTACAAGGAATTGTGTTGCGTATCAAGGAACCACAAGTTGGCTGTATTTGTTTTCATATTCATTTCTGTTGTAAGAGCCATGAACCACAAGTGGGCAATAATTGTTTGCATATTCAATAGTCATGTGTACATTGTTGGGGGAGATAATTACAGATGCATAGATTCATACAATTTAGGAGAAACAAAAGAGGAAGAGATCAAATTATATAGGGTGGCCATTCAAGGGATAAGTTCAAGTGGAGATGTGATTTGATTAGAGTTGATTCTGGTGCAGGTGGCCCACCAAACTCTGGCCGCCGGAAATTGACTTAGCCGCAAGTTGGGTTGACGGCACCACTTTTAGAAAAGTGCATGCCGGAGGGTGCCTTCAAGGCTGGCAGCAATGCGCGCCTTTGGCTGGCACATTGAAGGTGTGCCAAGGGCACCATTTATTCTTCTTTTTTTTTTGGTTTCATGATGATCTGCATTCAAAAAAGGTATTTGTGACTATGGATGTGCCTATGTACAGGGAGTGCAACAGGGACAATTGGGAGGGAAAATGGAGGAAAGTGAATCAGGGGAACCAAAGTTCTTGTGGGTCCCAGTTGGACCCTTCAACCTTGCTTCCATCCTTGTTTATTTTTATTACCTCGCCATTGGTCAGGGGTTGGGGAGCAGCGGACTCCCACTTATTGAAATCAAAGATTGTGTCAATAAAGGCATCTTGTCTTGAGGTAAGGGCAAGATCAATGTTCTGATTTTCACTGAAGATTCCCTCTTCAAATTCTTTGAGTTCAGCTGGAGTCACAAAGCTATTGTAAGCTTTCATGTTTTTGTACTCAGAGTTGGCTCTAGTTGGATTCTTCTGCTGCCTTTTTTTTCTTGAAGCAAGTATTGGATCACCTTGAAGAAGATGTAGCTTAATCTGAGCCATCATCTTCAAGGTTGTTGGTGAACTTTGATTGCAGGGTTTGGTTTTGATTTCACTCATCATTGATAAAAGTCCCTCAACTCCAGCAGCGTGTGGAACAATTTGGAGTACTCCAATCACTAACTTTTTTAAGGATTCACAGTCTGGTGTGTGTGGTACTGTGAGCCAGTATTGAAGAGGATTGTGGATGATCTTTGAATTGAAAGGGAAAATTGAATTGCAATATTGGTTGATGGCATCTTGCAGAAGAGATGCCTCCAATCTTGACAGCTTCCAGTACATTGCCAGTCAGATTATCATCTGGCCTATATCTGTAATCAAGTGTTTTTTGGAAACAGCAACACAACAATAGGCAGGGTGAAAGAAGAAATCCACAACATAGATGTCTTTGTGATAAACTTGAGTTTGTGCATGAATCAAATCAAGACAATGTGTTTTGAAAGGCTCAAATCAACAGTAAACTTCAATGTTGGATATCTTCTTGTAAGCGTCTAGTAACTCTTTACATATGTTGGCAAGAGTGGAATGGGCATGTTCTAGATTACCAATCACATCAACCACTGGTTTCAGCAGACTGACCAGGGTTTGATTGGCAGTAAAATGGTCTTGGTCATCAATGATTTTTATGACTACTTGTGTCATTGAGGGACTATTGAGAGTAGGGTTGCAAATTTGTTCAAAAAATTTCCAAAATCCAACTTTGTGCAACTGGACACCTAGGCAGACCTTTGCCATGGAGTACCATTGGGTATCAGAAAGTGTTTGGAGACCGTGTTTGATTCCGTTTTCCTTCTGCCAAGTAGTAAGTTGCTCACACCAGAATCCAGCTGTGGAGAAGTAATTTACAAGGTTCTTATTGCCTTTGAGAACCTGTTCCATAATTGGATGATTGATGATTTGCTTTGCAATCAGATTAAACACATGCAAAGTGCAGTGAATGTGTAGAATGTGTGGGTGTTCTTGATTTACAAGTTTCTGAATAACAATGCAAAACATGAGCAAAAATATGAATCCAATCAAATTCATGTTGATATTAAAAAAACTCACCCAAAGATTTATCATAGTGGATGGTGAATAAGTGACAATGGCACTGATTTGACTGAAATCAAGTTGCTTTGTTTTCAAAGAGCTCTTGATTGCCAGAAAGATATTCTCAGAAGTGTGCCACTTAGCGTGTACATCAAGCACATCAACAAAGTACTTTTGTTTGGAACCTTTGAGAGCCATCAAAGCATATATGCTGTTACCAGAGTTGTTGGTCCATCCATCCAAGGATAAGGTCAGCTGCTCCTGATCTTTGAGTTTGTCAAACAGCTCCAATCCATGTCTTGCATGTACCATGGGTAATATCTTCTCCATCATCTGAAAGCAGTGTGGTAACTGGTAAGAAGAGCGTGCTAGTTTGGATTGGTATTCTTGGAAGTATGGATTCTCAAGAAATGATGTTGGTATGTTGGAGCTAAGGAGAGCTTTCAAGAGGAGTTCATGAAGCTGGTGTTTTTTTCATTACTCATTGGACGGACATAATTTCCAACTGATTTGGATGTGTGATTGGGCTGGAAAGAAGCAGAAATAATTCAATTGTCTTCATTGCTGGAGGTATCTAATTCTTTTGTGATTCTGGGTCTCAGAGCCTTTAAAACTTCTTGGATAGCCAGCCTTTTTCTCCAAAGAAATTTTGGCGCAATAATTTTTAAAGAGTTGGGTAGGCTTTGCTTGGCTGAACACCTTCTGGCAGTAGGTGCACTTAGCCTGAAGCCTCCAAGATTGATCTTTCTGCAGATCAGACATTAAAAATCCAATCCACTGTTGACCATAAGACTTTGTTGGCTTGGACCATCCTTGCTTGTCTGAGTTGGGTGAACCTTGGTTGAGTGGCATGATGGCAAAAATTTTTACTGATGAGAAAGATAGATTTAAAGATCTTGTGAAGAACTTGAACGTTGAGGATGAATCATGAAGAGCTCAATTTCTCAAGGCTTGAGATTGCAATATTCTATTTTCAAAGACCATCTCCACTGCAAGCTGCTATCCAAGCTGCCAAATCTCAAAGTTTGGCAACTGCGGCACATTTTTAGAAGCTCACACTTTGGAATATTTACACTGCAAGCTGCCAAATCTGGCAGCCCAGTATTTTGAACCTTCCTCCCCCACTCCCTGTACTATTGAAACACAACACACTGCCATGGACTACTCGGAAGACAACAATACGCCTGTGGATGTCTTGCCGCAAGAAGAATTTACGCAAATTATAATCCAAAGGCAGCAGCTATCCTCCAGCTCAAATTCCAGAAGAACAATGCTCCTTGAATCTGCAACACTAATGTTTGACAACAACACATTTTATGAAGACCTCATTGCCAAGCATGGTGGATCAAAAGCAGGAAAGAAGCCAAACATACCTTGCAACTTTGAATCTGGCTATCAACAGCTCTATCAACATTATTTTTCCAAATCACCTCTCTATGATTCAAGATTATTTGGATGCCGCTTTCAAATGTCAAAAGAATTATTCTTGAAGATAACCAACTCTGTTCAAAATTTTGACAATTAATTCATTCAGAAACCAGATGCCTTAGGGAGAATGGGTCTCCATCCCCTTGTTAAGGTCACAGCGGCACTGCAAATGCTTGCTTATGGGGGTGCTGGTGATTATAACAACAAGTATATGCAACTTTTGGAAACCACATCGCTCCAATGTATGGATTGGTTTTGTGATGCAATTGTCAGCATCTATGGTGCTGAATATCTCCGCAAGCAGACTTCTGAAGACTTGGAAAGATTACTTGAGATTGGAGCTCAAAGAGGCTTCCCTGGCATGCTTGGGTCTGTGGACTGCATGCATTAGGAGTGGAAAAATTGCCCCTTGGCTTGGGCCAGGCAATTTCAAGGGAAGGAAAAGGTGTGTTGCATCAAATAAATGATTTTCTCATCATTTTTTCTGACTGATTTAATTTATAGACCCCAATGGTTATACTTGAGGCCGTTGCATCTCAAGATCTTTGGATCTGGCATGCCTAATTTGGGCTGCCAGGGTCTAATAATGATATAAATGTGCTTGACAGATCACCCCTCTTCAAAAACCTCTTGAACAGCTGAGCTCCAAAATGTGAATATAGAATCAACGGCCATGATCCGGATTGGGCTGTGTTTGTTAAAACTCTATTGGAGCCTGAGGGACTAGAGCAAAAACACTTTGTCAAGATGAAAGAGGGTCATCAGAAGGATCTTCAGCGGTCTTTTGGCGTTCTTCAGGCACACTTTGCAATTGTCTCTCAACCTGCACGCGGATGGAAACATCAAAACATCACAAACGTTGTAGGACTCCTGTGGGACAAATGAATATATTTGTTGAATGTTCCCTTGAGGGGGAAATAAGTTGAAGATTGGTTGAGAGGCTATCTCAGCTGACGGGTGGTTTGAAAGACTATGCCCCTCTAAGTACTATACAAATTTAAAAGGAATCTTATAATCAATATTTCAAGATGTGGCTGATGTATAAGATAGAGTTTACTAGTATAGTAATCCTATCTCAGACCTAGATCAATCAATTCAATACTCTTAAAGAGCTGTTACAGCACTGGTAACTTGGATAATACAATCCTATTGGATTGATTATGATGGTTTGTTGTTTCACGTGGGGGTTTTTGGTGTCACTGATGTTTTGTTAATGATGCTGTTTATATTTCTTAACTACTACTACTACTACTGGTTCTCAAA
>LUKR01000415.1:0-20603 GCA_019395275.1 Puccinia brachypodii | reverse complement strand
GATAAATATGGCATAATTCAGGGATGAAAATGAATTATAGTTAGAATCTTATTTAATGAGAGAAGAAAATTAATAATAATGTTTGGAGAATATTATTATTAATTTATAAAATTAAATTGAAGTCTTTTGGACAGTACATACTGTCTCTAAGGCTGACAGAAGTCCTGAAGCAACAAGTGCAGTCCGGGGAATTTTGCCAACGGTCCAATGAAGACATTCCGCAGCACCGTTCTGCTCAGGTTTATATGGCATGGAGTGTTGATGCTCGATTACTTTGTCCTTCATCCAGGAAAGGAAAGATTTTGACGTGAATTCTCCTCCTCCGTCCGTCCGAAAACGCTTCAGTTTCTTACCAGTCAGGTGTTCCATTTGTTTGATGTATTGTTTGAAATTGAGGCAGACTTTGCTCTTGGCCTTTAATAGAAAACCTTCAGAGTAAGTAGTCGCCAGATCACAGAAGACTACCAAGTACTTAACACCCTGAAAACCCTCCACAAATGGACCAAGAACGTCAAAAACAATAGTATCCATCACTTCTAGATTTGATCCATGGGAAATGTGAGTACCCCTTGAACGTTTGCTCTTGCTGAGTAAACAATCCTCACAAACAAAATCCTTGTTTGTTAGCTTCTCCGGCAGACCAGGGAGAGACCCCAAAGCACACATGTGAATTATTTGCTTAAGGCTAATGTGCCCAAGGCGACGGTGCCACAAGAGTGCATCGGAAGATTTGATAGTGGCATTAAAAGCCGTAATTACTTGAGCATCATTGGAGGGAGACTGGCCAGTGGGAGATTTCATAGGTGGAGGTAAAATGACAAAGGGAGAAGGGGAAACTCAACAAATTGTTGGTACTTGCCACCGTTGGTTGATGGAGAAGGACTGAAAAGCAAAACCGCTGGGGAAGTGAAACAAAACATTATGCCGATCATCAATGTGCAACTTGCCACCCCCAAGGAGTAGTATTTCCGCAGATAGTAGAGTGCAACTCACACTGGGACTGAAGTAGACATTGTTGAGCGTAACTGATCCGGACTTATTTTGGAGAATCATCTTCCCAACTGTTGTAACAAAAGATGAAGGGGCATGAGTCTCCACAGTTAAGGGAATTGGGTGCGGGAGAGTTACTCTATCAAAGAGTAGGGAGAGATCATTAGTGAATGTAAGTGATGCGCACGAGTCAAGACCAAAAAGACAGCCACCCTGCTTGAGAAGAAAATCGATCTCGTCCTGCAAAACCTCGGGATTGAGATTGTTGACTGTCACCGACTGCAGAACTGTTTTGGATGTCAAATGTGTCGAACCAATTGCTTCAGAGACATTGGCACTATGCACTTGAAAACCGACTTTTGGTGGTGCTGAGGCGCCGCAAAAATTGTTGTTGTTAGAGAAAGACAACGGATTCCTGCCTGCATTGTTGGAAACGTTGGCTGGTGAGTTGGAAGGTTTGGGGCAATCAATTGTGTGATGTGTGTTGACCCTGAATCGATGACACCATTGATTGACCGGGGCCAAACCAGATTTCGACTGAGAGGTACTATCAGAAAACCCGGACTTGCCTCCCTGATTGGGACGCCAATCAGTTCCACCCCATCAATTCTGTTGGAAGAGAGCTAGTTCTGTTTTTGCCAGACAAACCAGATTGACATTCCTAACCAAATTGTCCCCACGATCCAAACGTTGATCCAGCGGGCGTGCCACATTAACAAAGGCATGTGACTCCAGATTTGGCAGTGAGAGGTGGAAAAATAAACCAATGAATGATTCTTCAGTGAGGGTGAATCCTGACCTGAAGAGTTGCTTGGCCTTGTTTTTGATCACACAAAAGTGTAAGTCAATTTCCACAGTTTTATTGTAGAGATTGAACTTTAGATCCAGCATTTCCTTGACAATCACAATGTGAGATGTGTGACTTCGGAGGGTAAATGTGGCGGAGATTAGGCGAAGTCCTTCAATGCCAGTTGGAGCTTTGGCCACAGTTGCCTTAATGTTGTCATTGATTGTGGCAAGGATGGCGGTCTTCAGAAGTGTATCTTTGACCGAGGTCAGGATCAAGTCCTTGTTGTCAAGGTGGAATTTCTCACCAGTTGTCCCTTCCAATGCCTGTTGGACCATGATCAGCCAAGTCGGGTAGTTCTGCCCATTCACTTTGAGCTTATGAATCATGCTGATCCACTTGTGGAGGGTAGTGTTCAGTTCTCTTGGTGAAGGTGTTGTTGGTGTGGTTGCAGGTGCAGACGTTGGGCTTGATCCAGAGACTTAGAAGCCCATGGCTTGCTGAAACTTGGTGAACATGATAAACTGCTTTATCATGTCCTTGTCAAGGACCATTTTGTCATCGCCAGTGTCAGGGTGTTTTGCAGCCGCATTGTTTGCGTGAGAGGAACCGGTGAAAAGTCAGCCAGTTCCATGCGCTGAGGATTTGGGAGTGGCAGGGTTGATATTGATGGTGGGTGGTTTGGTGGCGGGTGTAGGATTAGACACGGTTTGAGGAGCTTGGGTAGAGTTATTTTTGGTGGAGTAGCTGTTGAAGAGCGCTTCCATGTCCCGGACGCCCTGGGATTTGCCCATTTCCAAAAGGCCGGTGACGGGTCCAGAATGTGATGGTAAGATCGGCTGAGATGTGTGACGGTTCTGGGATAATGATCTCACAGTTAAGGCAGATTGGCCCGAAGTACCATTGGTAGGTTTTCCAATTCCACGTTTGGTGGACATGATTGGTTGTTGGTAGAAAGAAAAGTGACTCTTGGGCTGTTTCTTTCAGCAAGAATGAGGGCTCATAACCTCTAATTGCTTGACTGAGATGTTGGTGGGAAAAATAATGAGAGTTAGATTTCGATCATCAAAGAAAAAAAAAGAAAAAAAAAGAAAAAAAAAGAATAAAATAGAGAAATAATAAAATAAAGAAAACATCAAGTAATATCAATGAAATGTAACAAATGGCTTACCTGAGATGTTGGTGGGAAAAATAATGAGAGTGAGGAAAGAGGAAACCCCACCGGCATCTCAGGGAGGAGACTTTTAGAGAGAGAGATAAAACTTAAACAAGCATGTGCAAAACTAATATGCTAATACTGAGACACCTATCCATAACAGAAAGAGGAATGACAAAGATGTAACAAGAATTTTGCCACGAGGGAAAGAAACCCCTCAAGGCAATAATCTGCGCTGATTCAATATTCTACAACATGATTTTCAGCGTACACAGAGAATTTGTAGAAATTTCTAAGAATTTGAAAGAAAACAAAAAATTTCATGTTCTAGAATATTCCAGATTACCAACTTTTAATTTAAATTATTGCTGTAAATCTTGAATTTTAATTGAATACTAGAATATTCTATGTATGTATTTAACTTTTAGAATTTAAATTTTAGCAGTTTCCTGTCCTAGTGTTACAGCGACCCAGTGAGATCGATCCCGTCATGTGGCTTTGAAACTTAGTTGATCGCCTTCGATCAACTCACTGCTCGGCTCGCCTCCCCCCCTCCACTCCTACTCAGGCTCCAAGCCGAATTCCGGCCACTCTGTCTCTGATTTTTGATATGGGACGTTGTGTGTTAATGTGTTCCTGATTTCCCGTGGTGAGATAAAATTAGAGGAGATGTTTACGTTTATGAAAGGATGGTACGTAACAAAATTCCTTCTTGTTTAGATTTTTGGGAGTCACTGCCTTGAAAGAAATAATGTTTGCTTGTTTTGAGAAAATCTCAAGAGGAAAAAAACGAGATTAAAAGCGAGAGATATAGAGGAAAGCTCAATGCGCAAGACATGCAAGGCTTCAGAATTCATCAAATCACTTGTGGCGTCGGCCCATCCAGCTGTCAAACTTTTCGTATCTATCCCCGCTGCTGCCCGCCCATCCATAATGATCAAAGATCTTTGAAGTGAATTCCCGAGTCCATCGACTGAAGAGGCGAGAATTTCCGCCCTCGCCTCGTAGTATATTTTTGAAATAATACATTTCGTCCCACTTGGCTTGACCCGTATAGGTTGGATCTTTGTATGTGTTTCGCCAAAATCTCAGGTACACTCTCATGAATTTGAGTTGATCTTGGAAAAGATAAGTTTTGCTCTCCCTTCGTGCTATTGGATGCTGATTTTCCGTACGTTTGCCTATTGTTTCTATGATTGGGTGGTAGTTCTTGTCAAGGAAATCCATCATGTAGTAAACAAGCTGGAATTCAACTCTTCTTTGTTTTTTTGTTGTCTCCATCTCAGGCTCTTCAAAGAAATACATCAAATCTTTCACGAAAGTGACAAGATTTTCGTGTTGTTCTAGCGGGTTTGTGGCTGATTCGTCCCTCAATGCGGATGAAAGAGTACGAGCTTCTTGTAGAAAGTTCGCCTGTAAGAATCGTTCGCGAAGCTGCTTAAATCGGTCACTGATCACTTCTTGTGGGTTGAAGTGATCTGGTGTGTGTGATAGTATTGTGCGCAGGACGGCGTGGACAAGGTGTTCTTTGTGTTCAACAGGGAGGGCTGTGGGGGAAGAAGAGAAAGTCTTTGGTATTAGCAAGCAATACTTTCAAATTATAAAATAATATAAACATACCATTTATGGACCTATGGAAGTGCGAGACAAATCGGCCAGACTGCCAAAACTCTAGCTCTGGAATTACTGACCGGGTAGCTTCATAGAAGTTTTCCCCCACCTCGCGGAACAACAGCTCAGTGTGTAACTCGGCCATCATGACGGTAGTCTCTGGCTTAAATCTTTCAATCTTGTCAAAGGAGGGAAGCAGTCCATATCGGGCGATGTGATCGCCTAGAAGATAGAAAGATTGCAAAAACTCAAGCTGAAACTTGACTTCTGTGGCATCCGGAGCTGTTTTCAAATATTTGAATTCGAGGATCTTTTTTTGTAACTTGTTCCACGCTCCAATCTTTTGGGGGATGGAGAGTCCTTTCCCCGGGCCATACTCATCCCCGTCCCACATGGGCATAATGTCATCTGGGATCTTCAACTCGCCAAGGTTCAATCGCTTCTCTGCAAGATAAGCCGCAAGAACCGTGGTGGTCTTAGATGATTTGTCGATCTGATCAGGTGTCAAAGGTGTGTATTCAAATTTGTTTCCATCGGTCGAGGAGCGTGGTGTTGATTCGTGCGAACCGGCATCAGGAAGCAGGGGCTCAAAGAGTGAAGAAGACTTGTCCCCATTGTGGAAATCGCGAGCAGCCGAGTACGGGAACACGTCTTTCCAAGCCATTGTATTTTTAAAATACTTCAGGGCCTTCGAGCTCATAGTTAATCTGGAACCTTGGCTGCTAGTTTCAGGCGGGTGCTCAACATGTGGAGCTTGAGGCTTGATCGAAACTGCGCGCGATTTGACGGGTTCGAAGCCAAAGGGTCGCTCCAACGGGTCCAGAGCACCCAGCCGGCGCAATCGGTTAACAGTGGGTACATTGAAAGCCCGGTAAAGCAGTTGCAAGTCCGATATTAGTTGAGAGGATTGGCTGTGCGGCTTTCGTTTGAGCTCATTGATCCAATTCTCGATATGAACACGTTCCCTCATAATTGATATCATCTCATCTGTGTGCAATGATTATCATGAGCGGGATTGTGGTGATCATGGGGCGCGTGGTGGAGAGGCCAGATAAGAGGATCGTGAGGAAAGTTCTATTCACCTTTACTTTCTGTCACTCCTTGCGGAAGATTTCCGTACTCGTAACCCTCGCTGTGATCAAGCTTTGCATGTTCCGTTGGTTCTATGCGGGAGCCAACCATAATGTTACCACTGGGTTCTGCAAGACTGTAGTCCACATATGGATCTTGAAATATCCATGAAAGTGGTAGAATCAGTCTACCGTAATGATTTAGGAATTCTTCTAAAAAGCCGCATAGGTAAAGAGTGAGCACTCACTGTGATGGGGCACCTCCGGCGCGTGTGCCTCTGCCAGTAGACTGGATAGCGCAAGGGGAGCTGAGCCTATCGCGTGCAAAGCCAAGTAGGAAAGCGCTTGAATAGACAGGGCCACCATCCTAGAGGAGCTTAGCGAGAGGGTTTAGGAATCCGGTGATTGGTAGGATGTCTTTGAAGGGCCTTCTTAATAGACACCAGCAACAGTTGGTCAATCTCTTATAGACCTTCCCCATCTGTGTATTTTTCAAGATGCTAGCTCACCTCGGCCCGAACCAAAGTTTGGGTGCGCATGGGTGGGCCACAGGCGCATTCTTGAGACAGACACAAACGACATTCTTGAGACAAGTAATGAGATACACCTGTGTATGTGCTTGGGACCTGCTAGAATGTGATCATGAAGGAATCATGAGACAAGGAAGCGGCGGTTGCTGAAACAAACAGATGCCAGCTTACAAAGCCCCTCGAACGGAGGGTCCGGGGCCACCCCGCGCGGAGCGCTCTCCGTAGGAGAGGCTCATAAGAAACGTGTGAAGGCTTGCAGACAGGAGGGGTTTTCAACCCCAAAAACACAAAAAAATAATAATCAAAAAACTAAGCGCATGTGCGAAAAAAAGTGAACAGGCAGTTTGACCGACATTGCCTTCCTGAGCCTGGTCCCAATTCGTTGAAGTCAAACACCCAGAAGTGACAGCAGAAATCCCTGTGGGAGGCCATAGTGGTCCTGAAGGATCTGCCAACTGTTGGCAAATCCGTTTTTGGAGTTCCGGAGGATTCGAAATCATGATGAAGAATTTGGTGGTATGAGTACTGGAGCATATACCATGGATTTTTATGTCAAGTAAATCTTGAAAATTAGATCCTCATGGATCCATGGTTTGTACTTCAAAGAATTTTTTTATTTTTTATTTTATTTTCAAAAAATTATTGAAGGAGTCCTGCCGGGATCATATAATTACACCACTGAGGGCTATATACTGATTACTAGATAGTGGCCAAAACATGGGTATAGTGACTATCTAGTAGCCAGCTTCTGATTCCTGCTAATTTCCTATGGTTCTGTGACATGGCAACACCCCACATTGACATATGTAAACAGTGGTTTTCCAGCCTTGCACAACATTTAAAAATAAAATTTAAAACTCTTGGAGGGTGTAGAACACCCCCCAGGTGCCAGGGAACGTAACAACTAAAGTCACTTGTGTTAGGGTGGGGGTATTTATATATGCCCCCTTGTGGTGGCAAAAGTGATGAGTTGGTTTTTTACTTTGAAAAAATGTACATGTGTTGCCATGTAACAGAATCACATGGAATTGGGGGGAATGGGAAGTTGGCTACTAGATAGTCACCATACCCATATTTTGGTGACTATCTAGTAGTCAATATATGAATTACAGGGGTGAAGAGATAAGACCTGTGCCCAATGAAAGGCCAGATCCATAGCCCCATTTTAGCTCTGGGGCAGGGCTGTACAGCCTAAGGGACATTCCAGGCTATCCAAAAGTCCCTCCAGCAGAATCCAATTGCTGTGTCTCACGGCATAGCACATTAAATCAAATCGATTTGAGTATTCATATTTGAATTCAAATTGAATTGAATAATGCCGGGTCAAGTTTTTGGTTGAATATTCAACCAAAATTGAATAATTGCCTGGATATCCATCCAGGACGTGAGTGGCACAAAAATGGTGCAACGGGATTGTAGGTCACTTTTCCAGCAATACTGCAACTCCAGACCTCAAGGCTCAACCCAGTTCTACATAAATACACCGCTGGGGCCCTTCACCCCTTTCTGGACAACCCCTGGAATGCCCATGTCTCACAGCCGTCCAGAAGGGAAACATAGTCACCTAGTGCCATCCACCTTAGGTGTGGCTGGCACCTAGACAACCCACGGTTGATTCTTGGCCCAAAGCGCCCTTGAAACGTAGCCCTCAACCGCTGCCATTGTGGGTCCATACCCGGTTCACCATGTGACCAGCCCACAGATGCTGCAGGGGCAACCTCCATGAGCAGCTCACGCGTGTTGGCAAGCCGGCCATGCAATACTGCCATCTACACACCTTGTCTGTGTGAGGTCCACTACCACCTGGATGCCTTGACAATATATAGAATGCATGAATTTTTTTCTTAAGTTATCAGTACCCTTATATTCAACCTGATTGGTGTGTGTAAGCTTTGGACCCTCTGAGTTATCCACATGGCCCCCGGGTTACTCAGGACCATTTACAAGCTGCAAGCATTCTGCCCACTTGAACAGAAAAACTGAAATTTGGTAATGATATTCTCATCATCTGATTCAATTGCTGAACACAAACTGACTAGGCCCCTTGGCTCAATTGCAAAGAGCTTGCACATAGCTCAGTTCTCTTTAACCAAAAAGTCTCAAGCCTCCAGCCCACTTGAACAAAAAATAAATAAACCTGCCAGCTTGTTCTAATTATCCAGGTGAGCTCATCACCTCACTGAATCTCTCAACACAAACTCCACTGACTAGGCCTTTTTTGCATTTCACTTGTTTCTTGTCTCTTTATCTGCTAGTTGCTTCTTTATTTCAAGGTCCAAGTGAGATTATCACCAACATCAATTGTCCAATAGAAACAAATAAGCCTTTGTTAATGTGCTTGTTGATATCTTCTGTATCAAAAGGCCAGGTGAGCTTGTCACCTGAATCACTTTTTTAACATAATCTCAACTAACAAGTTTTTTCTTTTCTTTTTCATCTTGATCGTTGAATGACACCTCTCTTGACCAGGTCACACCTTGATTGAGTGTTTAGAAGACACAAAACAGGCCACTCTCAACTTGATTGATTGGCGAGGACAACAGAAGGTTAGTTTTTTTTTTTTTCCTTTTGCCTCACAATCACACAAGACAAGCAATAGAAAAGAATCTGATTGATCCATTGTTTAGCACACACTAATCTGCTAAACGTTCTCAACTCAATCAATTGGAAATTTCAGTTCTTTGTTTTTTTTACCTCTTGATCACACAAGACAAGCAATACACAAGAAGCCGATTGATTGATTGTTTATCAGACACTACATAAACTGCTTTAGTTGTTGCCTCAATCAAGCAAAAAAAGGCAGGATTTTTTGGTTTTGCCTTCCAATCACACAAGACAAGCAATACTGATCAATCCATTGTTTAGCAGACAATAATCTGCTTGAGTTACATAAACATACTCTATGTACATAGCACAGTTAAAGAAATATAACTGATTGTTTTGGGCAGGATGAGCAGGTGATTTTGGGTGACGTATTTGGCGCGCAGGAGTTTGGTCAAATATGTCAGAGTGATTCCAAAAAAAAACATGTCAGCTGATTGCACGCCGTCTAGGATACTGACCCATGTTGGATGGGTGCTGGTTTATCAAGACATATACCACCCCCGCGCGCCCCTGGGTGCAAGCCCCACTTCAGTCCATTTTCAGGCCATCCAGGGGCCATTTGGGACCTGGAGAATATCTCAATATCAGATATACTGCTCCACCTAAGCATCAGACCACCACCAACTACGAACCACCGCCACAGACAATGACAACTGACAATGATCCCCCAAAAAACACCAGATTGCCGGCTGAACCGTTGAGGAGGCATAAATCGTTTGGAGTCAACCAATCAGTGATGGTGTTATCATTTTTTGGTCCCTCCAATTTGCATGGGAAACACACCTGCTTGGTTGAGAAATGTGGCAACACACTAGTGGAGAACAAATTGACAAAGGCCAACTTTGTTAACCACATAGCTTGTAAGCATCCAGGTGAATGGAAACTTGCCCTTGAAGCTTCTGAAAATTCCAAAGAAGGACTCTAAACCCCACAAAGATCTGGTACCCCAGTAGATTCCAATCCATAAAATCAAAGGACCTCTCCAACAAATCATGCTCAAGACTTGACAATCCAACTTTGACACTAATCTTATCAACTGGATCATTGAAGACCAGCTCTCTTACAACAAGGTCAAATATCCTAAGTTCATCAAAATGATTCAAGGGCTGGACTTGGGGATCACCATTATTGGTGAGCATACATTTTCCCATCAAATCAAGGCTCTTTATTCCAATAGCATACCGGTAGTCTTTTCCTTCTTGAAAACCCAATCCAAGTGCTTCTCTTTCACAACCAATATCTGGTCCTCAGCTGGTGGAACCCCTTACATTGCACTTACTTGTCATTTCATCTCAAAATATTGGCAGGCCATTTCAGTAACCATTGGCTTCAAACCCTTCTGCAAAAATCACACCGGCACCAACATCCACAACAAAATCTTGGAGATCTTCAAAGAGTTCTTTTGCCACAACAAACCGGGCTTGACTTCAAAAAAAAGGAATGCAATTCAGATTGATGTTTCTGACAACAAATCTAGCTCATCCAATTCTGATTCTCCCAATGACAATGAAAACAAAAAGAGAAATTCCACCCGTTACAATCCTATAAGAAAGCATTGAAGCCAACTCCAAATGACAAAATATCAATGTACCTTCAAATGCCTGAACCACCCTTCAAGAAGGATATCATTGAATGGTGGAAGGAGAATCATTGTCTACTTCCCACCCTTTTGATGATTGCCAAGGACTACCTCGCAATTCCGGCGAGTTCAGCAGCAAGCGAACAGGTTTTTTCTCAGTCCGGAAATCTTGTTTCAGTCAAAAGAGTCAGTCTCTCAGGTAACTCAGTTGAATCAAACATGTTTTTGAGGTCTTGGCTCCAAGGTAATTTAGTTGACATAGCTTATAACACCCTTAAGGTTGACTAGTAGCTGTAGTTCCCACTTGTTATCTTTAATTCATTTCAAAAAACATACACATATGAAATGTAAATACACTAGTAGCATGCTGATACACAAAATACTCTGAGAAATAGTAGAAGAAATACATGACTTCCTGAATGAAAACACAAATATGGACAAAACCATGCAAAAATGCAAAAAATACTAATTTTTTTTTTCTTGTTGAATATTCACAAATACTCAAATATTTGACAAATTGGTATTTGAGGGTCCCCAAAAACCCGTTGAATACCACTGTGCTAGCCATTGCTGTGTCTACAAGGAATTTAACTTCTTCCACAAGTCCCTCCCTGCAGCACCTGCTCCCACCCCCCTCAGGGAGGTACTTGTGCTAAGTTAGAAACAGATGTTTCCAAACTGTTGGAATATGATTTCAGGTCTAAATCCTAACAAGAGGACCAAAAATTTTGAGCATAGTACCTTGTACATCTTGACTAAAAAACAATAACAATAAATCTAATATGATTATTATTTCTTTTTGACTTTATTTGTAGGTGATCACCTGTAATCCTCTTTCAAGAAGCCTTGCGCTCTTGGAAGAAGATTTCTTGCTTATGAAATCAATGCTATCACTGAATCAAACTTTGACAAAGCACACTAATTGGATAAGAAGTGGGTTTTCACTTTGCTCTTCTGAATCAAAATTGTGAGATCATTCTAACAAAACAATGTAGCTTCTTTCTTATTCAGACTCTTGAAATTGATCACTCCTAAAACCAGCTTACTTGATTGTATATTTCCACCCATAACAGCTGAGCTTTGTTTTCTCTTAAATCACAAATGCTAGTTTTTCTTAGCTTATGAATAATTTTATATAACTTTGTTAGACTTGTTCATCAATGGTGCCTTATAAAAAGGAATAAGAAAACAGAATTGATAACCTTTGCATTATCAATTCAAGTCCCTCTTATACATATTCTTATTTCTTTTCTCTAATTTATTTCTATTGATAATTGAAGTATGATTACTAATTTTTTTGAAATTATACTCACTTATCAAGATTGTCTTATTCAGATTATTGATCTTGATAAATATCAGTTTATGAATTTCATGAATATTGATTATGGGATTGATTCAGTGTATAGCTTCTACAATTATCAATTTTTAACAGATTGTGTCCATCTTAATTTACACACCTGTTTCTATTATCATTAATTATCATTTTCTCAATTTTTATTTATAATATGAACATATTTAAGAAATAGCATCTCTTCAGTTTTTCAAATTCTTTCACAAAAAGGAAAATAAATGTCACAGGGAGCATAAATTCCTCATCTTGTCTAACACAATTGCTTAACTATCTTCAAAAAAGTCCTCTCAATTTTTTGGACCAATGCATGCCAGAGGTCAATTTCAGGAGGTACTTAGTTAGGTAAGATTTCTTAGTGGCCCTTGGAAGTGTATGCTCCGGATGAAAGTTGGGTGGGTTGACCTTGGGTATACCCAGCGCCAAATGGGTTGTGTTTGTGCAGCTTTGATGATGAAATATTGGGAGTCTGACCCATCCTCCAAGTCAGGTTGGGTTTGGGCAGAATCTGACCTGATCCGGTTTACCCAAGTGTCAGCCTGCAAGTAAATACACCTTACCTTGAATAAGTTAATGTTATATTTCCTACACAGTCTACAGTAGTTGTCTCTATTATTTAGTCTACACTCCTTTCCATTATAGTCATAATATCCTTGTATAGAGTTACTTAGTCAATCCTCTCTATAACAGTTGTACCTTGCTCATTTCTATGTTCCTCAGAAATCCAAGAAGAGACAAATTCATCATCAACTTTCCTCTTCATCTTCAGATATATATCTGAATCACTGTCTCAAGATTGCCAGTACAAGATAAATATCCAAATCACTGTCAGAACACCAGCCTTGCCTCTCTCACATCATCAACCAACCGTCACTCTTGAGACGCCGGCTGACACCAAGGAACCCGGACCGCTGATGTCAACTGCAGTCTGCAGCCTGTGGGCCACAGTTTCTGTGTGCTCTTTGCCTAAATTATGGGATTCTGGAGTTTGGGCAGCGGGGCACTCTAACTTGAGATTCAAGAGCCAGATTCCAGTCTCCAAATTGGAGTCAGACTCCAGAGTTCCACATTCCTCCAACTAGCAACTCCCCACTCCTCTGTCTTCCCCAGGATCTCACTCACATGGTCTATCCAGCACCAAGCAACAAATGGCAAAAACCAGGAAGTACAAGAAATGCAATAACCCAATTGTCTCATCTAGCAATTCTCTAATATTCCTTGATAAAAATATTCCCTTCCTCCATAGCTTGTTTTACTTTATTCAATCTCCTCTATATTATGCCTTGAGAAAAATGCCTCTCCTATGGAGTTTTTTTCTTCCAAAAGAAAAAACCCTGTGACCGTCTTAAAATCAAAATTTAACTAGCCAGTATGTGTGCCATACTTCCAAGAAAAATCCAGGTTGACCTGGACCCAACACCACTAAAACCACAGACAGTTTTGGGCAGAGGTTTTGAAAATCAGACCCAACCCAACCCACTGTTCCACTTGGTTTGGGTTTGACCCAACCCGCCTTCATCCTGAGTGTATGCCACACAGAAAATGAAGGGTCTGAGTGAAGCTGCACAGATGGTCTCTAGATGAAGCCTTATCTTTGTCTCTTTTGTAGGAGGGTAATGTACCTTCAAACCCAATGCTGTGCTGCTGAGATACACGAAGTTCATGTGACCCTAAAAGAGCTTTTATCTCTGTTAGCTTCCCACTTTTTTTTTTGCCCCAGAGCCTGAGTGTTAGTATTGTTTTGCTATGCTAGTCTCTGCTTGTTATTGCGGCTGGTCCAGTGTTAATAAAACCACTACATAAATTTGACTTCATTCCAAACTGTTATTGAGGTACCAATCACTTCAAACATTTACAATTCTCCCCTTAAGAAGAATTTGAATAATTATGCTGGCAGTGAATTACCTGAGGGAAGTTTAGTCTCCATTCATACCCCAAACCCCATTCAGTTGAACTCCCTGATGACCACTAAGGGACCATTGTTTTGTTAGTGGAGTCTTGTCACAGTAGCTCTACAGTTTCAACATATTTTACTCAATGCCACCTGCCATGAGTTGCCCTCAAAATTTCCCTGGTGCAATGTCAGCCAATAATGTAAAGTATTGCAAAATTCAATATTTTTGCAATACTAATAATAGCTTCACAATTTTTTCTTGACCCCATACAGTATCCATTCCAGGCCAGATATTGTCAAGTATGAGATTTGGCCCACTGTTGGTTGTACTTACCGAGCAGTTTTAACTACCAACTAGGTCTTGAAATATATATGTTGGTACTAGAATCACTCAAGCCTGACAGCTCACTAGTGCCACATAGGACAGACAGTGAAGGATTGAAACAAGATCCTTACAGTAATCAATATAGATCCTTGGTTCAATAGTAGACCCAATAGACCCACAGTACTTGCCATATTCACAAGACCCACCACCACTTTTGATGTCTCAAAATGACAGAAAATAAAAATTGGTTCTCCCTAGGGTGTGAGGTAACCCCAGGAAGCAGCCTTATTGTCATTTGCTATGTTTCCAGTAGAGTTTGTTAGTTTTTGCCTCAAAAATGACAAAGGTAACACAGATAACATGTTATTTTTTGTTAAACTTGCTGTAAAAAAGAGAAAGTCACCTCGTCTCCGCGCTGTTATCCAAGCATTATCTTGGTGGAAAATGTAATGGCCCTCGAAAAAAAAGGCCAAAGAAAAGGGAGATAGAATAGCTATTAACTGTTACGGATAATGGTAACAATGACCGCCCAAAAAAGTTACCATATTGTTATGTTACCGTTATCCGTAACATAACTTCCCATTGTTGTTAGTTGCACACAGAGACACCAGCTGGCACCAGATATATTTGCTTGGGCTCACGCCCGCCGGTAGATGTACTTACTTGGGCGCCCGGCCGGCGGGCCCGGGGCCACAAGTATCCCTGCCTATCTTTCCACTCAAAGTCGCTAGGTTTCCGCGGGTGTTTTGTGGACCCGAGCCCGTCCCGTCTCACTGAAAACTCTGACCCAGTTGAGACAGGTCAAGGTTGAGTTCCGACTACAATTCCCACAACCGCTCAGCAGTAGGACACAGAAGCAGACCTAGTGGGCTCGATCCCCCTGCAAGGGAAAAAGAGAGCTGCTAATGCTAGTTGATTCAAGTCATGGGGGAACGGGCTGTCGGCCTCTCGCTATTAGCATGTTTGATTTCACTGTTGATTATCATTTTTTATTCAGAAGTATTCATATATACAGAAAGGGGGCGTTCAAGTGAAAGCAAATCAACATATCTCCGGTTTTTATATGGTCTCAAGGAACTTATTTTGTGTGGCCACACAGGACTCGAGAGGAGGGCAGGCAGTACTAAGCGAAAGAGAAATATCTGTGGATGATCACCACACAATGTAAGATGATTCGAAATTTATCAATGCCGTCTCATCCAAGCGTCGAACTTTTCGTCTCTAAGTTGTAAACCTTCATACCAGCCTCGGTGAGCAAAGATGTCGAAAATGTAGGTATTTATCCATCGACTGAAGGAGCTCTTTGTCTCGGAAACTTTGATTTGATAATGTTTCAACTGGCTATAAGGGGGGGCTCCCTTATAGCCGGGATCTGCATATAGATTCCGATATCTCTTCAAGTATACTCTCATGAAGTTGAGTTGGTCTTCGAAAAGGAAGGCATCTGTCTTCGGGCGTGGAACTCGGAGCTCATTTTCCCTACGTTTTCCGATGTTCTCGATGATCGGGCGGTGATACTTGTCTAGGAAATCCATCATGTAGTAAACGAGTTGAAATTCGATTCTTGTTTGTTTCTTATTTTCCTTCATCTCAGGTTCATTAAGGTAAGACATCAGGTGTTCTACGAAAGTGACCAGTCGAAGATGTTCGGGTTTTTCGAGTTGGTTAGTAGGATGTTCGTCCCTCAATGCTGATGAAAGACCACGCGCTTCTTAGAGAAACTCGGCTCGTAGGAATTCTTTGCAAAGCGAATCAAATCGTTCGCTTGACGATGCCTCCGAGGGGAATTCTTCTGGCATATGAGATAATATTGTACGTAGGACGTGGTGAATGACCTGCTCCTGATGCTCGGCAGGGAGGGCTGTGGGCAAAAAGGGAAGTTAATACTACTAGCAAGCAAGAACCTCAACTGTCAGAATGCTCTGAACGTACCTTTGATTGATCTATGAAAGTGCGTCACAGCTCTGCTAGATTCCCAAAATTCAATCTCCGGGACCACCGACGCTCGATCCTCGAAAAAAGTTGCCCCCAACTTGCGGAATAGTAGCCCAGTTTGTAGCTCGGCCATCGTGACGGTAGTCTCTGGCTTGGGGCTTTCAATCTTGTCCAAGGAAGGCAGAAGTCCATACCGAACGATGTGGTCACCCAGAAGATAGAAGGATTCCAAAAACTGGAGTTGGAACTTGGCTTCTGTACTGGCATCGGGAGCTGTTTCCAAAGATTTAAATTCGTGAATACTTTTGTATAGGTTGTTCCACTCTTCAATCTTTTGGTCTATGGTGAGGCCATGTCCCATGTGATACTCATCCCCGTCCGATAGAGGTATGATACTCTCTGGGATCTTCAACTTCAAGTCTCCGAGTGGAATTTCGTACTCGGCCAGATGAGCCTCCAGAACTGTGGGGGTGCTTGTTGGTTTCTCAACTTGAGCAGGCGTCAAGGGTTCGTGTGTGAGTTGGCTCTTATCGGTCGAGATTGACGATGTTGATCCCTGCCACTCGCTGTGTTCGGGCAGCGGATCAGAGAGCGACGAGGAATGCTTGTTGCCAGTGTCAACCGCGTAGGAGCTTCTCCACGGTGTTCGAAAATAGTTGCGACCTTTCGCGCGTATTCTTGAAGTGTAATCGTGTCTGCCTTTCTCGGGCAGGTTGTCGGCATCCGAAACTCGAGTCGCGCCCGGCTTATACGAACCAGCGCCCGACTTGATGGGTTCGACGCCGTAGGGGCGCTTCAACGGCTCCAGGCCGCCCAGCTGGCGCAGTCTATTGACAGTGGGTGCATTGAAGGCGCGGTAAAGCCGTTCCAGTTTCAAGACACTCTCAGAGGATTGACTGTGCGGCTTTCGTTTGAGCTCATGGATCCCACTCTCGATTCGCTTACGATCCAGCATGATGGATCTCATCTCAGCTGCGTAAGATTATCGTCATTAGCGAGTTCGTTGAAATCATAAGGCCTTGGAAAGGTCAGGCCAGAGAATGGAGCTCGTGCAAGAAACTTACTCTTACTTTCCACCACTCCGTGTGGAAGATTTCTATACTCGTAACCCTCTTTGAGATCGAGCTTCGCATGTGACATTGGTTCGGTGGGCGAGCCAACCTCAAGCCCGCCGCTAGGTGCTTCATAATCCACAACTTGGAGTACCTCACGAACTTCTGGTTCCGTAGTGGATAGTGCGAGTCGAGCCGCGCCGATTGCGTGCAAAATGAAGTAAAAAAATAGTCTGCTGGATAGGGCCACCATCTTGGTCGATCTTGAGATAAGGTGCAACTTCGCACTATAGCATGTAACAGCCAAGCGGTTGGAGAGATGTGTCTTGAGTATGAGACAATTGGACAGGGACTCAATCGGCCAATCTTAAATAGATGTTGGCAGCCACTATGGGCTCTCTATGCACCTGTGTGTTTCCCATATGTAAGTGGAAAAAGAGCACATCGAGCAGAATCAAAGCGGGTTTGGGTGTGGATAGGCAAGATTAGCTTCTAACAGCTGGATTTTTGAGACCGACAAGCAATCTTCTTGAGACAAATAATGAGGATATGTCCTTCTCAACTTCAAGGGTCGATGGTGTTTGAAACGATCACAGTATGTGAGTCGGTGGGCATCCAAGCTCACAATGGCTGGAGAAGTAGTGGGATGCTTGATTGACTCGGTGTCGGGCTCTTGAGTAGGATCATTTGGAAGACTTCATGTGTTTATCCTTGTCTCACCGGACCGACGAATCTTTACGACGCACTGGTGCGGTTCCGATGGCTGTTGAGAACACTCTTCTGCCCCGCGAGCTGTCTCCCAAGTAGTTTGGGGAAGCTGTCGAGAGTAAGTACGAGAGCAGCAGCTCCGGTCGAACAAGTTTTTAGGACGGCATTATTATGACCCCCACTTCAAGCCCAGACTGGTTTGAATCCCAAACACAGATCACGGTCTTCTCGGAGAGACAACTGTTCAGTGATGACCCAATAGATGTCGAAGGCATTCCAGGGTACAGAAATTCAAACAGGCGTATGTATATCAATCAGGTGGAAATTACTCGGGAATTGTAATCCACTCGAGACACCCAAAAAACATCCACCTCCGGCCGATACCTACCTGGTCAGCTTCATGAAGTCCTGGGGGTTACAACTTAATCAAACTCGTAGTGGCAGGAAATCAAAACTAGAGCAGCCAGATGAAAAAAGCAAAAAAGAGTCGACACATTTACATAACTTGAACACCTCTCCTCTAGTCCCTGATCAAGTTGAACCAAACATAATATCTCTGAATCTTTCTAACGGTAGACAGTAGGTCCCCGAGATGTGAGTTCAGGTAAAATTGGGGTCGGAAGTGCAGAAAATTGCTCCGACTCGGTTAAGTCTGAGGGGCTGGGCCGGGCTCGTGCACTAGAGTGCCGCGTGCGGGTCTCGACCTGCCTAAAATCCCAACGGACTGGGACCTGAACCCGCTTCACTTTCCCCCTTCCCGGGTATGGCTTTGGGAACTAGAGATCTTCAATTCTTGACCCGTCTCCGCGAGACAGTCTTACGCCGTCCGGTTCGGCCACCGGTTTTCATTTTTCTGTTTGACCCGAGCCGAGGCCCGTCCGGTGACAACCTGAGCTGATGATCAGCCACTGCGGGCGGTCAGTGATGACTATGGAAACTCCGGCCTGATGCTCTCTTCAAGGATCGGCTAAAAGTCACGGCGGAGGAGTACTGCTGCTAAGACGGATCTTTGTTCGATAAAGCCAAAGCTGTCTGCAGTCACATGTATCGAGAAATCTGGAGACTGGGGTGGTGATACACAAACAAGCTCGGCTGATCAACGTCATCAACAAAGTGGTTATGAGTGTTGACGTCAGTTCTGAAGGGGGCTCCACTCGATATGTACTTAACTGTCCAATGTATGGGGTTACAGCCCCAGAATACAGCCGTTTAAGCCGATAGATGTATGCGATGCTGGGTTTGCATTAAGGTTTGCAGTGCCAGCTCACCCTGCCCAGGCCAACTACCCCACCCAAGCCATTCCCCCCCCCTTCCCCCTGTTTACCATCCCATCCCGGTCTGTCTACACATGTCTATCAACTGAAACACACCACCAACCAACACCACACACACACACACACTTATACACAAAGATGTCGACTCAAGAAGACCAACAAACGATCAACGAACAAGTCATTGCCATCGGAACCGAAGAACAAGAACGTCCACCTACACCAGCCTCACCGTGTCCAGGACTCTCCCGGACGGGTGGTGATATGGTTATCGAGTCAGGAGGGTATCTGAACGATTTGCCCTCATTGACGCCCTCTAAACAGGCCACCTCTTCGGTATCCGATTCCGATTCCGACTCGATACCCGACCGATTCATGGACGAAGAAGCGGTCGAAGAAGACGATGGAGATGAAGACGGATTGGTTGGATTATTGGACGTCTTAAGCTTGGTCCCCACCTCCCAAACCGCCACCAATCAGGGCAACAATCGACAAGAATTACCTCACTCTCAAATCAACAATCAACGTACACCTTCCAGTCAAACCTCGATTGGTAACCTTAGTAGTACTCACTCTCATATCTCACTATCCGAACCAGCACCGATCCGACAAAAAAACTCGAAACTTTTGTTGAGGAAACGTAGTCTCTCTACCCTCGTCGCTCTTCGTTATAGAGGGGGGAAGCCAGACTCGGAAATCGGTGAAGAGGAGCGTGGTTTACTCGCTCTTGATTTAGACACTTATGTATGTATATATCTCTCCTCCTCTTCAGACGATTTGTCCCTGAGATTGTATGACCGTCTTTCACAGATCAATTCAGGCGAGCCAGATATTCCAGAAACCAGAGCCTTACCTCCTTCGGCTTTATTCCCGACGCTCTCGACGGTCAACGTACAAGCCGCCCCAATAGGAGCGAACGCGCGGCGAATTCTAGCAAACCAACCAACCTCAAGTACGACAAGTGCAACGACAACGACAATGAAGATGATGATCAAGAGAGGAGAAGAGGAGGCGGTAGTTCAAGAAGAGCTGGAAGATGAAGAACCACAGACTCTTCTGCTCATCCCTACGCCTCGCTCTGAATGGCCCTTCGGAGGTGGTACTGGCCCGGGGAAAACTTCGAGAGGGTTCATTCCAGGAAGACCTTTGAACTTGCTTTCCCCTACTACTCCTACCCCTACATCTACTTCTCCGTCTCTTGATACCGATTTGGACCATCCAGACCCTATTCCTTCATGCTGATCTTCTTTTCCTCCTCTTCTTTTTGTTTCCTACCCTTGTCCTCCATACATATCTTTTTTTCCACTTTCTGTTCTCTCTCCTCCTCAACATCCCTATCCCTTCCTCTCTCTTGTTGTTCCTTTGTCAATTATAACTATGTTTGTTTTTTGTTTGCAATTCAAAAAAAAAAAAATACTGTTCATCAATCTGGATCCACTCTTTCTGTCTACAATTTTGTCTTCTTTTCTTCTCTTGATTGATGCATTTATATATACACTCACATTTTCATTTTCATTTTCATTTCACTTTTTATTCCTCCTTTTAATTTGTCTACAGTAGATACAATATACCCCAAAAAATTAAATACCTCTTATTTTCTTGATGACCATGATGCATTACAATGATTGATGATTAATGATTAATGGAAAAACTATTGAGATCAGGAAAATGAAATTCAATTTCCAGTATGTTCATATCAATAAGGCCCTAATTATAAACACTTTTTTGGGTTTTTTTTTTTTT
>LUKR01000412.1:4431-20615 GCA_019395275.1 Puccinia brachypodii | reverse complement strand
AAATCTGACCCGGCCCGACCCGACCCGTGGTATTGTGCGGGGCGGGTTTGGGCCCTGTTTTTTGGCCCGAACCTGGCCCACTTGCATCCTGAGGCTGAGTGGTGCTTTGGAAGCATGTTGAGGAACAATGTCAACTGATGTGCTCAATGTCTGGCTTTCCGGAGGATTGAACTTGGATGACAAAGGGCAGCCAGTAAACCCTCTCAAATGGTGGATTAAACAAGACCGTGCAGGTAATACACATGACAGGCTTCTCCAGATGGCACTGGATGTGCTCAGTTTCCCAGGTTAGTGTTTCAATTCTCATTTTTTGCGGCAGTCTCATACTAACTAACTGTCTTTCCAAACAGCCATGATGGTGGATGTTGAGCAATCCTCCAACTTTGGATGGGATTATGTGTTGGTTAGAAGGCACCGGCTCAGCCCTTTGTCCCTCACAAGAGGGATGACAGTGGCATTTTACTCTAAGAAAGGTATGATACCGAGTGGAGTGCTGTGTGAGTGGAAGGTGGAGAAGCAGGCGGAGCAGAAACAAAAGATCAGGGGGAAGGGAAACCCTATTGTGATAGAACTTTGAATAGTTGCAATGAAAACATGACTTGAGTGAAAACTGCAAAAAAAGGGGATACCTGCGGGTACCCCCTCCGCAGGTGTGGGTGTATAGATTGTGTGAAATTCCATGGCAGGTACCCGCACCCGGGTGCGAAGTGACAACTTTAGTATCTTGCAAGGTAAGGTATAAAAGTCCCTCCTTCAGAGGCTGCTTTATGGCAGCGCTTACGCTACCACAGAAGCAAGGGCTTTAGTTGAGTTTGAGTGTCTCTAGGGATTTACTAGACCACATTGCAGTCATGCACAGAAATTTTTACAATTTTTTTTACTCCAGTCTGTCCACCCATCTGCAAGGTTAAATTTTCTGGGTTTAGTTTTTCTCTTTTATAATCATTCTTTCAAAATTCTTTCTTTTGATTTCTGTGTAAAATATCATCCCCTAGGAATGAATATCAAAGCTTTCAAAAAAAAAAAACCCTCATTTTTTTAATACAAATTTTCCATGTTTTTGTTTTTGTTTTGTTCTTATTTCTTCATAATCAATCCTTGAAACATATTTTGCACGATTTGAACCAAGTTTTGTTACATTTGCTTTGTGGGCTAAGACACTAGAGTGCACAACAAACAACATGCCAAAAACATTTAGAAATGCACTGTATTCAATCACTTGTAGCAATTACAGTCAACAATATTATATTTATTTTCAATTTGATCAACCACAAGGTGCAACATTTTGCATGTACAAACAAGATAGCTCCACTTCAGAGATCTCAAAAGCCTCAAGGACAGAATATGTACCAATTATATGAGTCATCGCGAAAATGAGCTATAAACAACCTTCCTGTTATGGGATTTCAAACCAAAAAATGACGGCGAGAAGAATCGTAAGGTGGGTGATGACTTTCAATAGGCCCGATTCCACCCTCGAGGATCTTGTCGACCACTAATTCCAAGTCGGAGATCGTAGCCCCTTCCTCGTCGAGCGCCCATAAGGTGAGGGCGAAATAGCTAAAAAAAAAAACAAGATCGGTCAGTTGAGCGAGAACATTTTCCCAGAGAATGAGGTGGGGGGAAGGGTCAATGATGAGATGGAGCGACTTAACTTGTCGGCATGATAATTCAAGATGCCTTGATGAACAGGAAACCTTGTCTGGGGGCCCAGATGAGAGACGAATTTACCCATGTGCCAACCATTGACCCAAAACTCGACTCGATAACGACCTTGATCAGCACGTGGCTGTCGGAACTGGAGACTGACAATCACGTCGTATCCTGGTTCGAAGTCCAAAACGAGACTCGTATGATAAAAACCAATCCCAGCTTTCTGTAGGCCATGCTCTATGGGCGAAAGAGCGGTCCACTTGGAGTTATCGTGGCTATCATAGCCTGGCAAATGCCATCCTGATCGCTATTACGAAAGAAAAATCACGTCAGCCGAGAGCTTCAGATCATCACGCCTTGCTGGGTTTGTTATCTGTCGGGGGCCACTCACAATACCGTAGAACCCATTTTCATTGTAAATCCCTCGCTCCGGATCTGGGAGTCTGGAAATGTCATAGAAAGAGGACATGGTCATCAAGACATACGAGAAACGAAGTACGCTGGTGAACTTTTACTGCTAATAAAACTTACTTGTGAAAACCACCAAGATGTCCTTGTACCTTCCAAGAGATTTCTTCAAAGCTGTCCTCTACACCTTGACCCTCGAATTTGTATCCCAAGATTCCTCTGGGATGCTTGACTGTGTCCGAAAAACCTGGCGATGGACTTGATTCATGAGCAACTACAGCTGATCAGATTCGAAATCCGCGATAGGGCAAAGTTTGTTTACCATCCTCAGTTTGATCCATTCCCATGGAATCTTGAACCACTGTGATGATGTTCGCTTCGCATTTTTTGATTGAGCCATGAGGAAAATGAAATGTGTTCATGTGTGTTTTTGAGTAAGCCTACGGGGATGGGAAAGCGAATATTAACATTTCTTTTTTGTTGCCTTGTTCCAGATGAAGTTGAATCAAAGGACGAACCTTGGGATCTGATTTCGAGGTGGAATTTGGGACGCTCCCCAGGAAAATGTCGTTCAACCAGACTGAGGCAGCAAAGAAATCGCCACCCCCGATGGTTAAGTTGATGCCCATCGGAGATTCGGCAAACGCGATCTGGTGGGCTTCTTGCTGATCTTGAAATAACGATTGGCACTTGTGGGCAAAATGACCACGCCAGATTGTGGCACCGTTGCAGCTTTTGTGTGCATGAAGTAACCAACGTTTTGTTTGAGAAAGAGGGAATTAAAAATTCTGCGATGTCGCAACTATTGGTTATAATGAAGTTGAGAAGCTCACAATCCATAATCGCAGGCATAGAGGTAATACTGCACCAAAATTGGTCATTGTCAGCGAGAGCGCAGCTTTGAAAAAGAAATGGAGAGGATTTTGCGGGGGGAAAGCTTGAACGAACCTTTCCATAAAGCTTTTTGAAGTGATTGTTGCTCTTCTCGATTGTAGCTTCTGTCCATTGATCATCTGAAAAGTTACTCTCGATCTCAGGTAAGCTATCCCGATAGCTCCACTGGAGTGTTTGAAAGTTGATTCGACTGCCGACTTGAGTAAGTTGGTTATTTGGTTTATTTTCCATCGAGTGTTTGAAAGAGTTTGGGTAGATTATGAAGCTCAAAAAACTAGATTCGGGAGCTTGCGAAAGATTCTGAATCTTCTTCCCGTTCCACTCAACTCCTCCAATACTCAACCCCCCGACATAAATGATAACTACTTTCTTCAATCCTTCTTCGAGGTCGCCCCAGATCCGCAAGATGTTCTTTTTGGAGCTCTCGGCTAAACTGATCGATGCGTTTCGAACGAGCCAAGGGCCCCAAATCAGAATACTTGTTGGTGGCTTGTAGGGATCCGGCTGAGCAATAATTGGATTCCAAACTTCGCCGGCCATCCGTTTGCTTGTCATTAGAAGAATTGAACCCTGCGAGCTCAGCGCAAATATACTGCCTTCATCGCGAATGCGCCAGTGGATTTTCATGTAGCCATGTGAGTCGCCGTCTGTGGAAATCTGGAAGCTCGGTGGTTGGTCAGTTTCAGGGAAGCTTCTGGTCGAGTAGTTTGTATCCAAGTTGGGCATTTTGATCGAGATGGTCTCTGTATCTCCTGCAGCCTGTGGAATTCCATCAACACTATTTGAAAACAAGTAGAGGACTTGATGTCCCCCTATGCGCGCCGAGAGCAAAACACTGCATGTGGTGTAGAGGAGTTGTATATTTGGATGTGGGCTGTTGGAATCATTGCTTTCAGAAGGGGTATGATAGTCCGTGACCAGTAACCTCGACTCCCGGGGTGATAGAGTAATCTGAGGAAGTCGTCTCAGTCCAGCGGAAGTGAAAACATTTAACCCAAACTTCGTTGGTTCTCTAAACGAATAATATCGTTTTCAACCCTCAATATACTCTTTCATGTTTACGTCACATAATACTAGGATTGGATAACTCACGTTGAAGTGGAGTTGAGCGCCCTGACAATGTAGAAACCAGCTCCGGAAGTCGGATTCCTGAGTTCAGTGACAAACGCCTCATCTTGATCCTCGCCTTGAAAATAATTCGGATCTTGGTTACTATTTCCCACTACTTCAGTCTCATAAAATTCCTTGGAAGATCTGAGGAAGAAACTTTGACGTTTCAATTCCGTGAATTTCTCGTTCAATGTCCTATCTTCTGATATTGCTGAACCGTAATCATCTGGATCCCCGCAATTCTGAGTATTTGTCAAAACACGTGAAATGGATGAAATAAATTTAAACCAAAAAGAGACAAACAGCTAGTATAGGTCCCTGGGAACGCTAACTGTCCCCAGTTTGTCCCACCATAGAGCATCTGTTTCCACGTATGACGATGAGGAAGGTAAGAAATCAGGCAGAGATTGAAATTATTATGACGTATGTTACAATTCCTCACGTAGTAATTTATCATCTTGATGTTGGCGGCCAAATTGTTCAGATAGAAGACTGACTCAAACTCGGGCCCAGTTAGCTTCCGACAATTTTCATATCCTGTTGCACCCCATGGATCATAAGCCCCGGCTTGGAACCTACAATGAGTAGAGCTCGATTTGGTTAGTCTAAACCCATTTAAGAGGAAAAGAAAAGTATCACAGAGGGATAACGTACTCAGGTATAAATAATGGTGATTCCAAGTGTAAAGAAACTTGGTACTTCTTATAATTCTCCACAACAGGTTTCCAGTGGGTTGGCTTGGAGCAATCGAACGATTGGGGATAAGAATCGAAACCATCTGTCAAGTAAATGATATCATCAGCAAACGGAAAATGCCAACAAGTTTTTGGTTTGTCAAGACTTCTGACAAATGTCCACAGCTCCCATGCCACTCGCGTAGTTCCTGTCCATACCCGCATCATTCACAGTCAAGGGAACCACCTATCCAATCAAGTTTCCCGAGTCAGTTGTCCCAAATTTCCAGGCAGTCTAGTAAAACAATCTGAAAAAACGGGTAACCAACAATTCCTTTATCCGTCAGAGCCTCAGCCAAGTCCTGCATGTATTGGTCCTTTCCGGGGGGCTGGCCCCGGGACGAGTGAGCATCGGTCAAGTATCTAACAAGTAATTCCTGGTCATTTCTCTCTATATTTTTATGAGACGTCTTGGGAGATAATTTGATGTTGTGCAGGGAGGATGTGAGATGGACGAACTCATTTTCGACCTGGACGGCAATGATCGTGCCGTTTGGTAAGCCGATTTGATTGGGTACGATTCGATCGATCATTTCATTCCAATATTGTCTCCAGGATCTATCGAAATCGGTCGCGTTCGTACGAAGGGGGCAAGCAACAGTGGTCACCCAGCCAGGCAACCCACCAGCTGTAAGATGGCCATCGATCACCGATCGTCAATTAGAAGCATCCTCGTTAATTAGCTTTCGGATTCAAACAGACCTGTTGTCTCGGCTTTGATTCGAATCCAAACGTTAGTGCTTGCATGAGGACTGGCACGAGCTGGGTATGGAATTGCTCACCATTGATGTATGGTCCTGGACGGACTATGACGAAGAGGCCAGCACTTCGAGCAGCGTCAAAAAGTGGCTGAAGAGACTTGAATCCCTCCCAATCTGTGGTCCCGTTGGAAGGATTGACCAGTCCCCTACCAGATACGAACAACTCCGGTCATCAGCAACTAGCTGGTTCTCCGACAGCTTTCGGTTGGCAGGTAGTCCTCACCAATGTACTGAGGAAGTCAAGTCACACAAATGTTAGCAAACCGGATTTCAAGCTGTTGCCGATGACATGCAAACTTTCGTTGTATAACTTGCCATAAATTGATACAGTATTGAGTCCGGCAGCGGTGAACTTCTGGAGGATATCGGTCCACTGGGAGACGACTGGCAACCGCCAAGGATGGAACTCACCTGAGGAGACAAAGCATGAGTGGACGCATTCGCATAAGACATGGAGAAGATAAGGGAGGAAACTCACCTGATTGGATAAACACTCGCTCCCCCTCGATCAAGACAGAACGTCGGTCCCAAGTGACGGCTGATGGGCCCTCAGCCAGGGCAGCTAACCCAGAGTGGAACAACCCCAGCGCAAGCAGAGGTAATCGCAGCTTCATCTCCTCGATAATCGACAGCGTCTGGGATCTGGCAGGGTAGTCGGTTGGTGGACGAGGCCTACGATCTTCACTCTGCTCCTCCACTGCGGCTCCCAGCCGAGAAAACCACCACCCTTGCTTTTCCCTTTCGCTTCCACTTTTGCCACAGAGATATGTTCTTACTCTTCACCTGGAATGTGGCGGAGGCTTCATTGATATCGATGGGTCTGTGTCAACTCAGGCATAAACTGTACAAATAACCAAAAACATGCTTTCACCCTGAATTGTAAAATAAAAAAGAAAGTAGCTTGCCTGGGGTATATACATTGGAGGTGATGATCCTCTCAACCACAACAAAAAAAGTAGGAAAATTGATGCCATGAAGAAATGGATGGATGAATGGGTAGTCAAGCACCCAGTAAAATGTGGGTAAAATTTTATTCAAATTTTCTTTTTTTTTATTACTTAAAAAAAAGAGGTGGACTGATTTTTGAAGTCAAAGCCATGGTTGGCATATTAGATAATCTTAATTGAGGTAATCACAATCCATATCTCACATCTATTTAATTCAAACCAAACTGAGAACCTTAGAGTATTCATACTTGTTTGGTCAAGCTGACTGGTTTGCTAACCAAGGTTAGGGGGCAGGTTTGCTCAACCCGCAGGGGAAAGACATCCATTGGGTTAGGTCTGGTCAGCCAACCTCATGAGATTGGAACACTTGAATTGCTCTAGGTTAATGGTATTTGATGACCACTAACTAGAAATTTGTTTTGATGGACAATGATCCAGATCTGATGTGGTTGCCAATTGGGTCACATCACCATCAGGCAACTTAAACCAAAAAATGTGAATGCCCTCAGAAGGAGGAAACTCACAGGGACTCTGAGTCTAATGATTTCACTCCACTGAGCTCAAATTGGTTCACCAAGCACTTCCCAAAGCTTGTTTAAAAAATAATCATGAATTTGATTTAATTCCATTTTGGTCATCTTTATGATCAGTTGCCTGATCTACCTCCTCATTGCATTTTGTGATTGATTTTCAAAACAAAGCTTTCTATAGTGATGAAAATGCCCTGGACCCCTGTTCATCCAGCTTGAAAGTAAACTAAACAAGAAGAGGTACATAAATTATCCATAATAACACTAGAAGAAGTGAAGAAAGGAGGCCTGATCTTCAGTATAACTGTCAGCTTGCTACTATAGCAGAGACAACCTTCCATAGTAACAATCACATCTCAAAAAGATAAAAGAAAAAGAAAGTTTAATTTACACTAACATTGTGCATATAAATTAACCCAGTATAGTATCACTAGAATGTCACTCCTTTAGAAAATAACATGTAACAACTCAAAGATGAGTTCCTACTCCGTGAAATAGAAACAAAGATAACCCTGAGAGTAGAAAGGAAGTGACATGAGAGAAAGAAACAGAGCCAAGAAGAAGACATTCAAAGTATTTAATATCAAAATGACAGATAATACAAACCATAAAGTCGTTCAAAAGAAAATACAAATATATGTGATTGGCAAAGAAGAATAAGGAATAAACAAAAAGTGACACAAGGTTGACGCTGCTTGAGAACAAGAATATTCAAATATATTAATTTGAATAAAAAATAAACAATGAGAAGTATTACACACAAGCAGCAATAAACCTGTCCATTTGTAAATTCAAATAGAAATGACACTTTGAATACAAGTCACAGGCCAATACAAATGACATCATTTATTTGCAAATAATTCCTGCCCAAAACAGCAATTTATCCCAACAGAAGCTGGGAACAAGAGGAGAAATGAATACATAAAAGGAGGAGGAATATCCCCCCTTTCCCCCGCTTTTCCTCAGAGTTTTTTACACACAATCATTTCCTAGCATTATTGAAAAAATACAAGTTATACTTTGTCTTTGTCCAATAACATTAGTAAGTGACCCTTTTATCAGAAACTCCCTGCCAAATCAAAGCCTTCTATACTCCAGCATATTTTTGCTCCACAACCCTACTCCACTTCAAAATCTCTTTGATCTTATGAAGGACTTTTTACCACCAGGATTTTCTCCAAATCACCACCAAAAATACACTGTTAAAACCTGTACTTTTGGCTTGGAGTTTTTCATCCTTAAATTTCCTTAAAAAACCATCAGGTAACCATTAAAACCCCTTGTCTTAACAATAGGTCCTGATTCTAAATTGAGGGCACGTAAGAACCCCTGCTTGCAGGCCCCTCTGAAAATCTTATAACTTTAAATTATTGATTTAAGGTTTTAAAGTTTTCTTGTTTTTAATAATTTTCCTCAAAAATTATAATTATCTCATCCTTGCAGCGCGTGTAGCTATAAGATAACATCATCTTGGCATCACTGAGCCTGACAATAACAACATGTTTGAAAAGGTAAAGTGGACAACCTCATTTGACAAGTTGGATTAACCAAAGATTCAATTGATGGGTGTGTTTACAATCAGTTCTATCATGCGTGAAAGGTTTGTTCATGTAAAATATTCTGGATGTTGATTTGAAAAATGACACAGGGATTGTGTTTAAGATGGGAGGTCTCTTCCCATTTTGCGGGAAAAGGAAAAATATGGAACACCTATCCTCACACCAGACATACCTTATTTCTCAAACTCAATGGTTCTAGTGAAATCCAAACTCTGCATTATTGTCCCTGATGTAGACTTTCAAAGCCTTGACAAATTAATTTAATCAAATAGAAGTAGAGATGCGCGAATGAGGGAGAGAAAATGTAGATGTCAAGAACAGTCTATGGTCATACATTTTATGTTGAAGAAGTGCTTTTACGAATCTTAGTAGAGGGTTGGTCTAGGGGGTTGGGACCGGTTTGAACAGATAAATCTTTTGTTTTAATATGGGTAAAATTATCAAATCCTTGCGCTTTTAGAGTAGCAATAATTTTCCGTTTCTTGAGGATGAAGAATTCTTTTTCGTATTCGTCTGTGCAACCGGATAAGTCTTTCTCCATGATGTCAAGTTGAATGCGTTCGCACTCGGTCTCGGCTTCTAATCGTTTGACTTCTAATTGTAATCGATTTATCTTCAACGTTTCCATCTGAGCCTCGTCGAAGCCTGTTGATAGTCTACCTCCGTTCTCATTATCCAGAATTGTTCTTTGGATCTTGTGTGACCGTCCTTCTGCATCATTCGAGTAGTTTGGTGTTTTTGCGTCTAGTTCGTCACAATCACGTTTCCGACTAGAAGGTTTGGCGCTGATTGGTGCTGAGCTCGATTGTTTTTCAGATTTGGCTGCGCTCGTAGATTCGGCTATGCTCTCAGATTTCGCCACGCTCGCAGCGTTGCGGGGTCTCTCGGATGAATTATTCGAGTTACTATTCGATGGTTTTTCTTTTGTAACCGCGTTGACCCAGAGCGGATGATCACGAAGGACGTACCAAGCCGGCACGGATTTGAACGGCCTACCAGTTTGATAGAAATAATCTTTTTGGGCAACTTCTACCAACTCGGCATCCGTCGGATTTTGACCCAGACTAATAGAGTTTTTTTTTATCTTGTTGTAGACGGCTGAGAATGCGAGAGTTCTGCGACGGAGGTAGACCCACGCCTTAGTCAAGGTAGAAACCTTCAGTGGTTCAACTCCCTCTCGGTTTCCATCGAATTTGTGCAAGACTTGAGCCCAACTGCGATCGTTGTCGTTTTTTCCAGGACTACCAACCGTCTCCCCTTCCTGTATCCAGAGCCAACTGATAGCCATATCTTTAAACTGATCTTCTGTAAATCTTAATCGTTTCCTTTCGGACATTTTCTTGCTGGTGGTCAACGTTACTTTCTTGCTTGCGGAGTTTTTTCTCGTGTTTTCAGTTGTCGGCGTCTGGTGAGGTGCTACGTTTCAGTCTGAGGTTCTGCCTGTGTCGAGCAATGCTTTTCTTCCGTTATGGCTGGGGGAGGCGCTTGTGGTGCCAAGAAGCAGACAGTCGTGGTATGTCTCGATCGAGAGATTCATAATGGATATCCATAATGGGTATGCAATATGCATAATGCATTTCTCGACCCCTTCCCAACACAACTGGGTGCCCTGGTACACGGACCCTGGACAAGATCCAAAGGGAGGGTCACCAATCAACAATGTTTCAAGATCAGAATCCTCCATTCAATTTTTATTTTCCAATGCAGCGGTTTCGAGAAAGCTTGCCGGTCGGGAGCCTCGATTCTGAAATTTTCAGCTTTTGAATTTTCAGATTTTTGGGAATATAGTCCCTGTATTCTTCTGCACCTTTCCAGTGTTCGAAGATATCCACGAGCTTGCCCAACACAATCTGCCCGCTGGCAGGCGAGCGTTGTGCTAGCCATGCTCGGATGGGTGTCCATGAGGTCAAAATTGGACCAGGATTTCAACGGTGTCATCCTCAAGGCCTGAAAATATCAAACAAAAAAGATAGCATTTTCTTTGTAAGACAATATAGATGGTTAACGTGGAGGACAGGAATGCCAGAGGGCCTATGATTATGTAACTACTGGGCTACAGACCCCTTTATTTGTTGTTTTCATTCCATCTCTCTCTTTCCTCTTTTCTCCATCACATTCTGTTCCTTATCTGCCAGGTCTGCCCTCCCCTCATCCCCACTTGAATCCCAGGACGCTGACGTCCTCTACTCACCGTGTCAAAGGTTATTCTTCATCTTCATCTTATCTTGTGTTGTTTTTCCTATGTCTGGGGCTCTCCCCTCTATTGTTCTTTTGTTTCCTCAGTATGCTTATCAACATCACCACATCCTGTTCCTCATCTGCCAGGTCTGCCCTCCCCTCATCCCCACTCAAATCCCAGGACGCTGACATCCTCTACTCACCATGTCAAAGGTTATCTTTGATTCACTCAGTTCACAGATTATGAGACTGGGACTCTAACTTTACGTTCTGAGTCAAACTAACCGGAAGCCACTTCCAAAATCTTAACCTTACTCACTTCACCATCCTAACTCCACTACCTTGTATCCAACATGGTAGAACTCACCGTGGAACTACCTGCAAAGGAAAAACTGTCCGGTACTAACTTTCTTGACTGGAAAGTTCAGATGAAAAGCATTCTACAACTCAAACACTTATACCTCCTGGTAACCAACGCCAAAACCGACGAGATAACCCCCAAGTTAGATATGGACAATCCATTCACAAAATCCAATGCTATGGCCATCCTCACCTTAAACTGTGATGTCAAAATAGTCTCTCAATTCGCTGATGAAGCTGGGGAAGATCCCTGCAAGTTCTGGAAGTTACTCAAGGACTTATACCAACCCAAAACCGTCCAAAACCAATTGACCTACCTCAACCGTATTTTTACCACCATTCTCACCTTGGACAAAATCGAATCAAACCTCACCACCCTATACAAAAATTCCCAAATACTCTGCAGTCTCATTGACAAAAAGGCCACTAAACCAACTGCTCTCCTTGACTTGGTAATTGCTACCTGGGCAATCATTAACCTGCTGTACAAATACAAAATTGCTGGCAAACTCATTATCAAAAAATGAGAAATTGAAAAATCCACCCCCTCTCTTAAACAAACAATTGAGGAGCTTTGTTTGTACATTCAGAGAAATAAATCGTCACAAGAGGCAGCCACCTCTTGAGCCCTTGCTGCTTCATTTCGAAGACCCTCTCCCAACCCCTATGGACCCAAGTGCCTGAATGGAGAACACAACCCCCTCACCCAACACAAGGAAAGCGACTGCAATCAGCTGAAGTACAAAAATTTTCTGAAGGAAAAGATTGAAGAAGTACTCCTCTCCGTGTTTGGCCTGAACTCTGGAAACCTAATCCTAGACTCAGGGGCCTCCTCCCGTCACATGGCGTTTGGTTGTGGAACAAACGGGTGGGCACAAAGGAGGAACAAGGAGGGGGAAAGCAACTAACAGCTTATGAAAGGCTGGTTCAAAGTATCTTTGGCTTTGAAGGAAATGAAGTGCGCTGGCTAGAGGGACTCAATTAAGAACACTGTGAGGGTTCACAGTAGAGAGGCACAGGAAGGCAGAGGAGTTTGAGATGTGCTAAAAACTATAATCTTATTTTGATGAGGAAAGAAGAAAGCATAGGCAAGTACATGGGTTTATATAACAAATGTAGCAAGCGCTGTAAGGCATATGATGACATCAAAGTGAGAGATGAAATGAAATGAAATGAAGGTCTGATCACAGCTGAAAATTAACTGAGAGCGGAGTGAGACGTGAACAGATAATGAAGCTTGAGAGTGAACTGGTCTGTGCTCGAAGATACTTAGCGCTTTGGCCGGTTGGGTCAAAGGCTGAGTAGTTGAGATCAAACAAGTGCAAGGAAGTGCAAGATGAGTTTGAGGAAGTTCAAGGATGATGTGTGAAGATGGTCGCAGTAGTCAAGAAAGTTTGTATCAAGGTCCAAGAACAATTGAAGAACTAGGGAGAGGGTTAGTCTAGTTTGAGATTGTGATCTTATCCGGAAAAGCAATGCTGAATTAAAACCTTCAAAGGGTTATGCATTTGCTTTTTGGAAACAGATACTTTTGAAAGTTTAAGGTTTATGCTTTTTTGTTGAGTATGCTTTTGAATGCCTGATGATGAAAGCATTTGCAAGTAAGTAGACTAGGTTTGAAAGTATGCTGATGAAGGCTAGTCCGAAATGTCCTTTGATTTTCTCATTGTATGACACCTCCCCCATGTTCAACTCCAGCGTGTTCTTCACTCACTTGGAAAAATATGATTCCATTGTTTATCAAGCCAATGGATCCACTATGCAGGTTACTGGCATTGGTACCGTCCGACTCGATCTACCTAATATGGTTCTTCATTTACAAAAATCCCTCCTGGTCCCTTTGCTTTCCGCCAAGCTGATCAGCCAATCCACATTTCTCCGTTTGGGCCACTCCATCAAGCCGCTTGGGAAAGATTCCTTCCAAGTGGTGGACAACAAGAACAGGACAGTCCTTGACGGGACATACCTCCCGGGGAACCTTATTGTTTGACAAGATGCTCCTACGTGCTCTGTTGCTGTCCAGCCAACAGTATCTCCTCAAATCCTTAACCTTCACCAAGCCGCCGGACATCCTTCTGTCAAATACCTGAAAAAGATGTTCCCACTTGTCTTGATTCCCAAATTCAACTGTCTTGAGTGCGATCTGAGTAAGAAACACAAAGATCTGTTCCCAAGTAGCTTCCCAAAAGCCACCAGACGTCTTGAGTACCTTCACCTCAATCTTTGCGGACCGGTCACCCCTAGCTTGAAGTCCGGGCACAAGTACTTCCTTTGGGTTGTTGATGGATACTCTCACTACGTCTGGATCTACTTCTTGACCAAGAAGATCAAAACTCTGTTTGAAGAACTCAAAAATTTCTCCAAAGAACGCATCACCTTTCTTGTATCCAACAATGGAACTGAATTCAAGAGCAAGGACCTCACCGAGTTCTACAAATTGAAAGGCATCAAACACCTCACCACTGCGCAATACACCCCTGAAAACAATCCCTTCACAGAGAGAGGCAACTGGAAAACTGTTACCAAGGCCCAATGTCTCCTCAAACACAGCGGCCTTGATCAATCCTACTGGGCCAATGCATGTAACACGGCGGTGTACCTAGAAAATCAAACGTGTTGTAAATCCATTGACTTCCTCTCTCCATATGAATTATGGTTCCAAAGACCACCAAAGCTCAATCATCTATTTCCTTTTGGGTGTCAAGCCATCTTTTTGAATAAAAGGGTCACTGGGAAGTTTGGGTACAGAGGAGCGGCAGGAACCTTTCTGGGGTATGGGGAGGGACACAGGACCTATTGGGTGGAAGATGAGGAAACAGGTAAAGTGATTGTTTCACACCATGTAAAATTCCACAAAAATACTTTCCCTGCTAAACATTCTGAGTCTCAACCGGAAGAAGGAACTGAACCTCCTTTATTTCATGTCTCCCTTGACCTTTCCGTGCCGCCTGAAGACAAAATCAAGGATGACCCTGCACCCAAAAATGCCAGCAACAATCAAACTAGGGACGACCCAACACCCAATGATGGCAACTCCTCCGACAAACCTCCTCAAGACAAGACCCCAAATCAAGAATCAATCAATCCAGTGAAGAGGATTGGGATGAGTTCAACTTCAACTCGTTAATACCCGGGAGCCTGGTAGACCAACTTTCAGCGGCACCAGAATCAACTGAACTCCAGCCAGCTCATGAGATAGTGGGGGATTTCTGCAACTGAAATATTGTAGCCTGAAGATTCAGACCCAGACATGAAGCCAATCTTGTCTCCTACATACAAAACAACCCCAAAACGTACACCCAAGCTCTGAACAGATACAATCAAGACAACTGGAGAGGGGCCATACTCACTGAACTAGGGAACATGTCACGCCATGGCGTATGGACTCCTGTTGAAAGCCTACCAAACACTCATCCACTCACCACTATGTGGGTATTCAAAAGAAAGACGGACAAGAATGGCGACCTGGCCAAGTATAAAGCTTGTCTATGCGTCAGGGGCTTCAATCAACGGGAAGGCGTCAACTGCAATGACATTTTCTCACCTACTGCCCAACTTCTACTTACCCTGTGCCAGATGAACAGGTATGAAGTTCACCAAATGGACATGAAATGTGCATTCCTCAACGGGGTCCCCAAGGAGGATCTATACATCTTCCCACCTCAAGGGCTTACGGATTTACCAACAGGATAGATCCTCAAACTCAACAAGTCACTCTATGGCTTGAAACAGAGCCCTCAATGTTGGCACAAGGCACTCACTACCGCCTTACTAGAAATAGGTCTCGTCAGCACTAAAACCAATCCCTGCCTCCACGTTAGCAAAGACAAGGATAAACCCTTTTTCCTGTTTGCCCATGTCAATGATCTAATTTTTGGGGGGTCATGGCTCCCAGAATTCAAAGCCAAAATTAATCAATGCTTTGAAATGGAGGACTTTGGGAAGATCAAGTACGCTCTGGGAATTTGAATTACTCAAACCAATGAGAAGATCAGCTTGATACAGGACAAATACATCAACAAAATTCTCACTGAATTCAATGTTGACAACCATTGACTCACTCCCACACCTCTACCCTCCAACTGGAATGCGGAAAAGAACAAACCAAGCAAACCTCCAGAGCATCCGCCGTTCAATTACAGACGTGCAGTGGGACTCTTGCAGTGGCTTGTACAGTGCACCCAACCCAACCTGGTGTTTGCCACAAGCTGTCTTGCCCAGTTCCTTGAGAAACCCAGGAGAACTCATTTTCAAGCCGCCATCCATGCATTCTGATATTTACACAACACCAAACACTACACTCTAGAACTTGCCAATGGCAAACTCAAGATGGATAAATATCATCTTCTCGGCTTCTCCGATGCAGACCACGAGGGTGCCAAGGAGGCAAAATCCTACTTGGGTTCTTGGATTTACTACCAAGGGTTAATTGGGTGGCAAAGTCACATTCAAAAATCAACCACCCTATCCTCTGCTGAATCCAAACTAGTGGACCTGGTAGAATGCACACAAGACTTGAAGTGGGTCTCCAACCTTTTTCAAGAAACCATCTCCCTCACTCCAACAATCAAACTCTACAACAACAACCTGAGCACCCAAGCTATTGTCTCAAACAAAGTCTACCACCACGGGACCCGGCACATTCCATTCAAACATTACTTTATGAGAGATCAAATCAAATCAAAAGAAATCCAATTGTACTACATGCCGACATGCCTGTTGTTATACAATATGGACTTACCTATATATCCATACTTATAGTTTCTCATGTTACTTTATTTTCACATACTATGTTGTTATATTTTCTATTATGGTTTTACGGCTCATCAACCCAAGTATGTATTTACAAGACTATAAATATTTCTCTTAGATCATATGAAATATACTTTCTCCTTGGGGGAGTTTTTCCACTTCATTCTCATTCTAGGATTTGTGGATTATCAATGCCAACTTCCAGCCAATTTCATGACCAAGAATCTAACTGGGGACAAAATCAAGAACCTCCTCCAGAACTCTCTCACTGTCTCATGACTACACAAGATGATGCTTG
>LUKR01000411.1:4740-19250 GCA_019395275.1 Puccinia brachypodii | reverse complement strand
TAATATCAACCAACTTTAAATTTGTTGAGTGAATCCCAGTTTAACTGGGACAATCTCAGCCCAGCCAATCATGCTGGAAGTGCAAGAGTAACAGGACCAAAGAAATTGAATGGGAAAGGTTGGCTACACTGACACTAACTGTAGTGACTTGAAGCTCTGGCCAACAATAACAACATTCTGCATGAAAAATTTGGCCACACTAGCTTTAGTTCAGTTGTGTTTCCCACTGTTGGTTGTCTACACCCCACAAGCTGCTTGTGACTAACAAGCTTCTTCATATCAAAGACTTGTAGTTTAATAGTTTAGTAGCAAGTAAGGGAGGGATTGTTTGGTTCTTTGGATACATAGCAGATAAATATTTTGGAAATGTGAAAATTGACTCAGTATGTCAGCAATTGTAGGTACACCAAGTATCATGAGCTATGTATCAAGTTCAATTTGCATCAAATTGACATTTTTGATCAATATGTTCTTGATTTTGGACATATCTAAAAACACTGAGTAAAATAAAAGTAAATCAACTATCATTTTTCTGGTTGAAACCAGATGCGCATATAACATGAGCAGATTCCCCATTTCACTCGATTTATACCAGGGCCAGCCAGGCCTTGGTGAGATTTATCCTAGGTATTTCTTGTGCTCCCCCTTTTCCATGATCTACTGCTCCTCAGTTGTGACTGGATTTGTGGAAATGATTTTTCTAGTGGAGGTAGGACCACTCATCATTTTCAAGAGCCTGAGCACCTTCCCAAGCTTCCCAACACATGTCTAATGTCCCCTTCATGAATGGGTCAGAGGTGGGGCGGACTTTGCCCATGCCTTGGTGAAATCTAGAGGGGGTGTAGAGGTGATTCCTGCTCAGTGCCGGGCTGATGGCTGTCTTTCAAAACGGGGATTGGAAATTTCGAAGGTTTGATGAAACAATTTTATGGGGCTTTCAATCGAGCATTGCTTCGAGAGAGTTGTTTCAAGCATGTGACATATTAGGTAGTTTTCGACTTTGCCACATGTCACGCGGTTCTTGCTCACCAAATTTCAAGGGCCAGTCCCCCAAGCTGAACCATCCAACAGCAACCACTTCCACCCTCGACTTTGGGCAGGCTTGACGCTCGCCTAGTCTGGAAACCTCTGGCTTGCCTCAACTGAACCTACTCAAGTTGGATGCTGCTTCCGAAATCGCTTTTACCTCCTTTTCCTCGGTTTTATTTGCGACTCGGTGCGGACTCTTGGTTAAGATGCTCGACGAGTTATTGCATCACCTCGTGACAGAGATGGCCATGGATGGCGAGGAAGGTAGAGCATGTATTGAGTTCTTTGGGTAAGCTCGCAGACTGTTTGACTGACAGATAATATTTTGGCAGGCTGCTCGGTAGCCCGGTTGGATGGATTCATTGAGTCTTATTACGCCCGGCGCAGAGCCCGCTATCCGGCTGAACCTACTCAGTTCGTGGATGAGTCCTACAAAAACTTCGTCTGGGAAAAACTTTGCCAACTGGAACCAGTCAGGCTAGGCCTGCTCGAACCCGCCGTGATTCCCGACGAAGCGGTCGAAGATGATCCTACACGGGATCAAAACTCGAATATCCCGAGCTCAGTACAATCCAGCAGTGAAAATCCTGCGGCCAAAACCTTGCAATTACCCATCATTGCATCCAAGGCGGCAAACAAGATGACCCAGCGTCCCAACCGGCTCACAAAATCAACGAAGAATCGAAGCAAAGGTGAAGTTGTTTCAAGCTTCAAGAATGAAGATGCCAACTCCCCCGTTCTGAGCATCGGTCAGTTGCGAGCACTGGAGACGGGCAAAGTTCAAAAAAACTTTCAAGCTCCTCAGACCCAAGACATTAAAAAAGCCACAGCTACTTCAAAACAAGTGGCTACTCCATCCTCTTCCACATGGAGAGAGCTCAGCCCTTCCTTAGTCACTCTACCAAGGGACGAACTGATAGCGAAATTCGGACTAGGAGAAGATGGCGAAAGCAAGTTGAAAATAGCTGTTGATGCAATGTCATGCTGGAAAGCCGTTGTCGGTACTGATACTCGGGTGAGCAGATGTAAACACCATGTTTACGAATTTTCAATTGACTCCGGCCGCTATCTCTTGCAATCCTAGAGTCCAAGATTGACGCCCTACGTATACCAAGTTCTTTCAATTGTGGCTCAAGGGAGGGAAGCTGGCGCGACAGTGATCGAATTAGGCCGCAAACTCAAACACGATCAAAAATCCCTATTTCACTTTGTGAAAGTTCTCATTGATCTCCAACTGGTTGTAAAGTTTCGCGCCTACCAGCACAAAGCATGGACCAATCGTGTAGTTCACAGACGCTATCTTGCAACCTCCGAGTGGTATCAAAACTCAATCAGAAAAGACGAAGACCACCGGTCCTCATCAACCTCCCAAACCCTAGGCTTTGAGCTGGATGAGTACGGACCGGCTCGGATTGAACAGACCGAAAATTCTACTATGTCAAACCACGCTGCAGAAACTCTTACTATGGACAACATCTTCCGATCCTCGGCAACCGAAGATCCGCCGAAGGCAGTTATGTCTCCCATGAACAGAGAGTTCCTCGCCGTCAATGAGAACCTAGTAAAATCACGAATGTTTACAGTTCTCAAACGGAGCCCAGATAATACGATGGTCCATGCCGACATAATTAAGTCAATCGTTTTGAGTCAACTCTCAATCTCCTACCTTCACTTTTCAGATTTTGTTCAACTCGGATAATTAACGCACCGTATCTTTCCATTTTCAAGGGTATCGCTGCTCCAACAAAGGAGGAACGAAGAAGACTTAACCGGTTGGTCGATGCTTACATAAAGCGTGGGCTCTTGGAAAGAGTGGCGATCGTGAACTTGAGTGGGCACACCCCGTGCATTCGGCTGACTGCCCTTGGTGAAGAGTCAATGTGTCCTAGTTCAAGCCAACCAAAGTCTATTACGATAGAGCTTGATGACCACGAGCCCGAGGAGGAACTAAGCGTGCTACCTATGACTAGGTCAATTGGACAAACCGTATACGATCTACTCGAGAATGCCGGACAAGAGGGAATAGTATATAAGGTCATTCATTCATTATTTGCGCCCTCTTGTTGTGACCAACCTAACATTTTTGTGCAAATCAACAGACTCTATGCCATAAACTCAATGACATTGAAGCTCGAACAGCAGAGCAAATCTTAACTAGAATGGAGCGCGAGCAGGCTCCTTCGCACCTCTCCCACGTCAAGATATCCAGTGTGCTAGAAACCTCAGGTCGGGAAAAGCGCGTGAGATGGTTTAGTGCACATGGGCTAAAGGCCAAATGCCAAGCTTCTGGAATCGTGCTAGCTCCTGATGACGAGGCCGCGCGAAAGTCGAATGTGGGAGGATTTATAGACATAAATCCCTCAACGCTCGATCAAAACTTCTACGAAAACGCCGCTCAGCTTTATGGCCAAATGGTCCCAGAACCAAAGGGCAGCTGGGGGAAGCAGACAACCAAGAGAGCAAATCGTGTCACAAAACGGGCGGATGGCTTGCAGAGAACTTTGCCACAGCAAAAGGATATGGGAAAGGGTAAGATCGCCCGTAGTTAATCATACCGGCCCATATGATACTGGAGTTAACTTGTCTTTCTGATACTTGCTGAAGCAGATTACGTCCCCGAGATTCCCATGATAAACGCACCTAAGAGCTTGCACGACAGCGTTCCCGCTAAGCGCGTCATGCCCGAGAGGGCAACATCACGGAAGCGCTCGAAGATTGCGGTTGACTCAGGCCTAGCAAGTATCGCAGACGAGCAATCGCCGCCGCACGCAACCGAAGAGCACACCAGATCGGCGGCTGAACTGTGTCCTCAACCTGGTGCTTCAACTTTATCCCAATCTTCCAATCAACCTCCTCATGAAGATGCCCCAGCTCCCAATATAGAAATTAATCAACCGGAAGCCTCCACCGTGCCATCCGTTGAGACACCAGGTAAGTCATGTATGCCAATGTGCCCCCAAATCAGCTAATCACCCCTGGCTTACTGGATCCACACAGGTAGCTCAATAAAAGCACGCGGCGCTCGTCAAAACCTGACCACATTGCATCGAGAATATCACTTACTCGAAGCCATCAAATTTGCCGGTGGAATAGTCGAAAAGACTAACGAGCTTGCAAAAGCTGTCCGAGACCTCGTTGACCGAGCGGATCAAGATCAGGTGGTCACTTTGATGGACAGTCGAACGCTAAACTGTGCTCTACATGGTCTCGAATCAAGGAAGGAGATCAAATTGACGACAGTCCTAGTGACCGATGCGCTGGGTGCTTCTTGTCACCGGAAAATCATTTATCTACCCAGTATTCCTTTAGACGGTCCGGAAATGAGGAAGTGGTTAGATGATATGAAAGTACGATTCAAAACACTCGACAAAGCAACCGAAGCACGTGTCAATCAGCACAAAGACTTTGCTTCTCCTGTGCACAGGCTACCTGCAAGATCAACTGTCGATCCTTCGCCCTTACCTAATGCGCTAGGTGTAAATGATGAGGCTCTCTACGCCGCTTTCCTAAATCAATGGCGATGCTTGTCCCAGCTTTACGGCTTCGTTTTGGGCAAGGCTGCCCGGGCGAAAATCCTTCATTTGTACATTTTAAAATCATTTTCCGACTCCAGTCAAGCCTCATCTTCAAGATTAACTATCAGCTCTGGTCATCGAGTTTTCTCTTCCGGCTTCCTTTTCCAAGAATTACCCGTTGGCGTGTTTGCCAAACTAGTCCCAATTATGGCAAAGAGCGAAGAATTCGAAAAATTGCGCGACACTCCTGGGGCTTTGGAGACCCCGATGGGCAATACTCCTCTGGCAATCAGGCGCTTGTTCCAAATAGGGAACCAATTTTCGCGCGTAAAAGTCTACCAAATAGTTGAAGCTTTGTACCACCTCAAGCTTATAGTGCCATTGCAGAAGAGCTCAGAAGTCTCCGGATATTATCGTATCGCAGAGAATGGAGAGGCATCTTATTACTCCCCTTCTCAAATGTGCACAAGTGCGGGTTTGTTTTGTCTAGCGAACGAAGGCCATGTACATAGTTTCAGTCAACGGTCCCAAAATCCACCACCTTTTTTAGCCAAGTGGCCTATAAAAGATGAGCTCGATGGACAACGTTACTGGGACGAACTCAAACGGGCTTCAATACCGGACCCGGAGGCACCTCCGATCGAAAATGCTGTCGACTCAGTGGAAAATGAGAAATTGTTCAGCGGACCTCCGAAAATTCTGCAGATGCTGACCGACCAATCTAAGTGGCGGGATGGTATTCAACTGACTCCCACGCAGCGAGAATATATTGTCCGATTCGATCGGCAAACCAGTTTGTCGCATGACCTCGAAACAGATGATAAAATGATTTCGCACATCGCCCACGTTCTGGTCACCGTTCCTGAGGCTGTAAGACAAGCTATAAGAAATTTCAGAGAAGCAGCGGAACTGGCCCGTGCCAAAAAAGCTCGAAAAGCCCTGAACCAGCCTGCCAGAAAAAAAGTGAAAAAACGGGCACCTGAGGCTGATCCCGAGAAGTTGAAATCCGCTCAAGAGAAGGCTGCCAGAGTACTCTCCGATAAAGCAAAAAACGCACTGAAGCAGAAAGAAGGGGATTGGCATTCAATCATCAATAGGTTCAAAACGCAGTCCGATATCACAGAAATTGACGAAGTAGTGCTTAGAGATTTACATACATTATTTACCACAAACAATGGCGGTATCAATGCCAATCAGCTCGAGTCTGAATTGGCGACATGGCTTCAACGGAAAAAGGCGTTGCAGAACACCCACTCCATGGAGGTCGACCAGGGTAGTGAAAGGTTGGTTGAAATAGAAAATAGCATCGGTTCATCAAAGCGCGACACACTACCTGTACTGCCTTCGGCAAAGGCGAAGCGCATCAAAATGTTGAAGTCAAATCCTAAGCCTCGACGATTGACCCCCAAGGAAGCCCCCCGACCGCGCGTGTTTCCAGACAAGCCCAAAAAGATCAGCGCTCTGGCTGCGAATGCTATTCGACCACAGCCAAATGCGGAGATAGGACTACGGCCATCACCTTGCCGTGAGTTGCAATCGTGTTTTTTTGCTCATCAATTTTATCCACGAACCGGGGGCTAATCACACACATATTATTCTGCATTACCCCAGTGGTGAAGCCCGGCCAGCGGACCCGTATAGAATGGGATGACACTCTCGATGAATTTTTGCGGGATATGATTGCGATCATGAGAGCCAGGGCTTTTGCAACTTGCGCTCACGTCTTACCTTGGCCGATTACACTCAAAATGTTCAAAGGGGCTCGGACTCACATATTGAGGAATCGACAAGCAAAACTGGAGCGCGACCCAAAAGAAAAAAAATATCTTGACCTTCTCACCGAGGCGTGGACACAAGTATATTTTGATAACCGCGGCAAGGTACCAGAATTGGAGGATCCAGTGCCTCAAGTCCCTGCCTCCTTCAATGGGGAGTTGGCATTGGACTACCTTAGGGCTAACATTGATAAAGCTTACCTACGATCACAAGCTAACATCTCAGAAGAAGAAGAAGAAAAAATTTCAGGTCATCCGTTGCCTGGCAAATATGACGAACTTCGATCTAATTACAGAATAAGGAGGATGCTTCCCACCCGACGCTCGGAGCGATGGGATGAATTTCACTCGCTCTCGAATTCGGTGATCCGCGAGTTCAATGTAATCACTGAGGCGTTCGCAGGCTCATGTCGAAGAGGGACTGGATCCAACAAGAAACGTTCAGCACCACACGAAGTACTCCGTGCATGTGAGGCTATCAAAGTAAGTTATCCGTCTAGTTATTTTGATGTGATGGATTCCGACGCGATAAGCTTTACTGACAGCCCCGGAACATACAAAGCTTCTTACCTCAACACCAATCAAAGCTTACTCGGAGCCTATTGCTGCGGCAGTATTGTCACACTACCCTGATGAATTGCTGGTTCGTGCTACCGACTACCTTTGCCTAAAAGGTATTATAGCCATCGGAGGTAAACTGCATTATAAGAAACGACTTCCTGGCCGCAGCTATTGTTACACGGACAAGTAGGCACTTTTTTTCTGACCAGGTCTTTGATATTATCAACACGGCAATTTGACTAGTACATATCTACCAACAGATATTTGTCCAACCCCGACACGAAAGCTTTGCAGGATCCTAGAAATAGCTCATTTGCATGTTTGCGCAGTCACTCGACATCACCCCCGGACGGAGAAATAACCTGGTCGTTGCTTGCTACTGATACTGAGACTGCTTCACTACTGCATGCTTATTCTCGAGGAGAGGTTGGTCAATTTTTTTCCGTGACTTCATTCTACATTTTTTTTCATTCAATTCATTCTTTTGATTCCAACATTCTCAGGTTTTGCTTCGACTAGGCAAGAATCCGAATCGGTCGAAAATATGGGACATTTCTACCTTCTATCGCACCAGAAAACTTGATGATCATTGCATCGAAAATGTGGTCCAAGTCATATTCAAAGAATCTCACATCGAACAGATTATACCCCCGGCAAGTGCGCAGCCACCACTAGACCAACTGGATCTAGTACACCAAACTGTACTCGAGGCCGGTGCTGGGGGACTCGCGCCCCAGGACTTGATGGTGAGTCGGGGCCCCTGAGAGCTCTCCCATCGTACCTCATGCAATATAAATGGAAAACGTCTTTCTGATTTTTTGGCTATGTACCCTTATGCAGGAGCAATTATCCTCTCGAGTTCCTCCGGATGCCTTGGGTCGCTGTCTCCAAACTCTGACGAAAATTGGACCTCCAAAATTACATTGGGCTTGTGATGAGGAAACTACGATATTATTCTCGTCCGAGTTTTTACAAAATTGGACTAATAAAGTTTACGTGAAAGCGCCAATTGATGATACGAACAAGGACCAGGACCCGGATCAAACGACTGCAGTAATTCAAAAGGACTCGGGCGATATAGTTCCTCGGTTATGGCTTGATTTATCTGGGAATGTGGTCGAGAATCTACATCAGCTGTGTATGGACCGAGTTGAGAACATGATTCAAACTTTCCCCGGATTACCTTATGTAAGGCCTTTCTGATTTTTTTTCCTTTAAACGATTAGCCGGTCACGTTACTGAGTAACCTCACCTGTTGCCTTCCTCAGGGCGAATTGAGAAGACGGACAAAATCACATCTGAACCCTTTGGAGTTGGATGACGTCTTGGAGGAACTCGTCCGACTTGGAAAAGTCGTTGAACATGAATACGGCCCCCAACAAAAACTTAATCGTAAAGATTACCAAATCTCCAATCGCTGGGTTCGTGGCCTTGATTGGCAGAGGCACTTTTGGACCCCTGCTTAAGGGTAGCTCTCTTCTTTGTGTGAGAAGTGAAATAGTTCTCTGCAGCTGAACAATTGCCCTCACGGTCTGAACTTTCAGTTCAGTTCAATTGAATATGTTCTTCTTTTTTTGTATACTTTGGTTTGGCAATTGTGATCACGGTACTGCCTTACTCTGCGCCTCTCTAAGCATCAAGGAAAGTCCATATATTGTAGCAAGTACAGCTGTTAGACCGAGAGCCCCTTCGGCAAAGTCCTCGCGCCAACCTCATCAACAAGGGGGAATGAATGCCTTATTACCGTTTAACCCGGGTGAGACCCTCCCGATGGAACGTCATCCTCAGGGGACTTCGAAAAACGAAGGCCCTGGTCTGCCCGGGGTTGTTGGTAGACAGTCTATGCGAACAGTTTCATCAAGCGGACAGTCTCGTCCCTCCATACGCTAGAGTAATCTGAAAATCTGTTGGATTAGATACGGAACCACCACTATTACAGTTTTGAGCACACTGCCTGCGGAGACCGGTGTGATCGGCGTCCCCCTACACGACAGACCGAGCAGTGCTTGATTATAACAAGTTCCACTGTTTCTCAGCCCGATCCCCACAACGTTTCAACTTTGATCGTCGTTTGTGAAGAAGCTAGCCATATTGATCGAGGCGTTCTTCAAGTTTTACTTGATATTACTGCTTATCAACCCAGGCTTACTTACTCCGCCAGTTCCCCAATCAGGCAGGGAAACCCTTTAGACCTGTGACGGTGGGGAATTTCCTGATTTGAACGAACCATATGTGCAGTGCGGGATTTCTACGGGGGATCTCCATCCATACGAGGCAGCTCCACATCCACAACTTTTGCATCTAAGCTCTACATTGGAGAGCGGCATTACCAAACTTTCCTCTCGAGAATCGCTTCCTACGGATCACAATCCGCTAGTTGGGTCCCGCGATAACACATCAGATGATCAGCTACCACCAAGACAATCAAAGTGCCTGAAGCAGACGCAAGACGGCGCGCAGGAGTCTGCCCGAGCGAAGCAATACACAACTTGGGAGGGTGAACGAAGGACCTCGAGGAATCTTGATCTTGACCCCAGAGAAATAAGAGAAGTGATATCAAAATCAACACGAGCGACCGGAGCTGTATACCAGACCGGGATCTCCAGTAGGCACGAAGAAGGGGAATACGAAGACTTGCCGCCATTTTTCAATCTTTACAATCGGGGCTTTGTGAGACTTGGTCGTTTTTTGCAAAATGATAGGGATTGCGAGGCAGTTTCACAAAAGCTCAAATTCTTTTTTAAAACATTGCAGTTCCAACAGAGTCACAACTTTTATTGGATTCCAGCCAATTCCCGCGAGCTTTCAAAAAGAATTTCCAGGTTTAACAAAAACAGAGATGCTTTCAATAACATATGCACATCAGGAGGAAGAAGTGCCAAACTTGTGAATGTGGTATTGAACCTTTCCAATGAGAAAATTGCCCTTGATAGATACCACGTCTTCTCCGAAGATATCATGAGTCAGTTGAAGTCAAGACTCGGATTTAGAGGAGAGGAGCTACTGCAAAAACTTACCAAGTTCATAGTCGTTAAGACGATTGATGCCATCATGGAAGTTGTTCGGCAGCACCAAACCAAATGGTAAAATGTTCCGACAACGGCAGGATTTGAACCTACGCGGAGAAACTCCAATTGATGACAGGTGCTTGATGCCTGAGAAGATTCTAGTCAATCGCCTTAACCGCTCGGACAACGCGCAAACGGCACACGAAAACTGAATTTCGTGGCGCGCACGAATGTGTGTGCCTGTGCACCAGAATTCGTGGGCTTTTTTTCTTTGGCTGTTTTTTTCTTTGGCTGTTTTTTTCGTTGGCTGTTTTTTTCTTTGGCTGTTTTTTTCGTTGGCTGATTTTTCGCCAGCTGATTTTTTTTTTCTTCATCAGCTTTTTTTCTCTTCAGCCAATTTTTTTTCGTCAGCTGCATTTCACTCATCTATAGATCCTTTTTGAAAGTCTGGAAAAATTGGCTCCTGCTTAGGGACTCAATGGCTCACCATCATCTGAAAACACCGTCACACAGCACCCTAGACTCACACCGCACACCAAGCTCACTGGCACAAATCGTCTTTCTTAGAGGCATGGAAGACATGAAAGAAGAATCCCACCAAATTTTCCGCGCGCTCTAATATCTGGTGTGTGGCTTTGTCACAGCCAACGAAAAAAACAGCCAAAGAAAAAAACAGCCAAAGAAAAAAAGCCCACGAATTCTGGTGCACAGGCACACACATTCGTGCGCGCCACGAAATTCAGTTTTCGTGTGCCGTTTGCGCGTTGTGTCGGCCACGTTGTGATCATAGGACACGGGCCGGATCAGATCCGCAGTCCGAGATTTTTGGTGCGACACCGTGTCGCAACAAGCGTCTTCCAGGGCCAAAAAATGCTGTTGCAGCAAAAAGCTGCGACCGCGCGTCGCAACACCATGTTGGGATGTGATTTTGTCCGTAGTGATAACAAGATGAGTATCAAATCATGGATTTGATGTCCCAATTGATGATTCTTCATTTTTCTGGACATTGAATTTGTTCTTTAAACATGTGGAAAGGTTTGAAATCATGCACAGAATGAAGCCTTGGTTGGATACATAATTTATTTAATATTCTTGTTGGTGCTTTTGTATACCCCCTGTGCAGTTTAGAAAGTGAGTAGACCAATTTATGCTTTGACAACATGTAGATCAGGTGACACGTAACAGAACTATGGGGAATCAGATTTTGACCACAAGATAATTTACATGGCCAAATTTTGCCACCATTTGCATTGGATAACCTCAATGGGCAAGATATTCACCAAAGAAAATGAATGTCAGAAAAAAGGAACATAACAGCTGACTTGACACATACTGTTTAGTTAACTGCATTTATATTTCATATGCTTAGTGTATGCTTCTACCAAGACTATCACTTCTATCCCTCTGCTGGTTTCTCAGCATATCTTTCCTCACTGAATGAAAACAACATTTATTCTCTTGTGAGTCTTGACACTTGTACTGTTGCAGTCAACTGGTCCCCCTCAACAAAGACATCTGGATTTTTTTAGGCTAATGGCTCTCCAGAGGGACTATGCACAATGTGAATATTTAACTTGAGTTTTTATGGCATTTGGCTGGGGACTTTTTTTAAAATCACCATAGCTTACCAACTGTTACATGTATGTACCATTTTGAGGGTGTGCTTCTGCTCTTTCTTGTGGGCTAAGTCCCATGTCACCTCACCCCACAATATATATGGCTCTAGAGTGATGATTAAAAGTTAGTGGTTTGGGCCCAAATACAATGAGAAAAGCTTACTTGGTAAGCTGTACACAATACAAATTCTGGGTGTACAGGACCCAAAAATTGAACTATTGATCCCCATTCCTAATTAGGAATGGGGATGTCACACGCCAAAGTTGGTCTTGCATACATGCCATATGAATAATGAATATGTAGGAATTTGAGATTTTAAAAGCTGATAGTAGTATAAAACTCCCCTGGTGTGATATAGTCAAAAAAGAGGAAGCAAAAAAAATAAACTGAGTTAGAATAAATGAAGAAATGAAGAGTGAATGAAATTAAATTTGATAGTTCTAACCTTACTAAGACTTGATAATAGACACACAAAATTCCATGTGGAGAAAATAAAGTAACAAACAAGCCTGAGATGAAAAAAAAGGTCAATAAAAACACAAGATAAAGAATGAGATAAACAATAAACCTCAAAAAAAACACCTAGTACCTCCACTTGCGTTACTTCCTGGCTCCTGATTTACATTAGTCTTGACAAGTCTTTGGATCAGTGAATGTTCATTTTAGGATGAAATCAATAGTGAATTAAGGGTGTGCGGGTTTGATAGGTGAAGGTGATGGTTTGAAGTGCTTCAGGGGGAAAAAGGATCATGTCTCTCCTTCCCAGTTTGACCAATGTGGAAATAAAGGATGAACCTAGGTAAGAAACGGTATTATTCTACTACAGGTATCCCTCTTTCTCCAGGTTCAGGATAAGTTAGTCTTAATACTACCAGTTCTACAAATAAAGATGGTTTCCCATCTATTATTCCTCTAATATACTGCAGATAGCTCTACTAAAGTAACACTATACAAAGTAATAATATAGTCTGATAATCTCTAAATCTATAATAATGATAATACTGATAATAATTGAGAATCATGATAGAATAATAGAAAATCCCCCCCCCCCTCCCGAGCCTGCCCACTCTGCTTCCTCTGCAGACCTTCAATCCTGTCACATGGTACTCTGCCTTCCAGTTTCCGGTCCCATGTTGTTAAGCCTCTGCTATATCTGGTCCTCCTGGAGCCCACATAGCTATGTACACACCTTCTACAAATTCCACAGTCCGCTTTCACACTCCGCCTTGCCTGTGACTCACTCTCCCACTGCTTCCTTTGCCTCTACTCTGTGTCTCAGAGTGCACTAGTGCCCCTCAGTGTCACTTGTCCCAGACACCCAACAGCGGCTATCCCACGTTACATTTCTCACCCCAGTAGCCTGTACATCATCTACTATTTGGCCAAGTCCCTTCTTTTTTTGGTTTGCCAGATCCGGTTCCTGTGGCATTTGGCAGAACCCCTCCGCAAATTGCTAGATTCCTTTTCTGGCGGCCAATTGAGGCTTTTCCAGTGGTGCTTTCCTCCTCTTCCCTTTTCCAGTAGTGGACATGTGCTTTCAGAAAGCTTGTGCCTCCTGTACACGCATGCTTACATCATCTACCTTTGTGTCTATGGATCAGCTATTCTAACTGAGTCATACTTTCTAGGTTCCTGAGTGTCTTACATAAGCTGCTGAACCTTCATGTTCAATGCCCTATATAAGCTGCCACACCAAGAGAAATTGCTGACAAAGCATCATTTCAAATGTGCACCAACTTGCATTGGAACTAGACTAAGTGATTTATAATTACATGTTGACAGAATACAGATTCACTAACCACAAAACAGAACCAGCTAAAATTCAAGTCACACTCAATTTTCAATCTTCAAGCCAATCTTCAGTCTCCAATCCTTTGAAAGGTCAATGTGGCTATATTCAAATAATCATCAAGTATCTTCACAGGCATACTCCACTTGTTTAGCTTCAACATGTATCTGTTTATTCATCAAGATCTTCAGGCAAACAAACAGATACTCCCTTGAAGAATATAAAATCTGCAATCAGATCAATCTTCATATATCTTTTTCATTGCTTCATATTCTTTCACACTCATTTTCATGTATACTTCTCATTCATTATTTAAGATATGTATTCCTCTCACTTTCTTTTGTTCTATTTTTTCATTATTTAATTAATATCATACATTTATATATTCTTGGTTTGTGTCCCTTGAGCCAAGTTCTTCAAAGACTTGTAATTATCAATATTGTGGTATCATTCAGTCACTCTCAAAGACCCCCAAATATATAGTAACCTCTTGTGAAGTTATCTTCAACATCTTCATAGACCTTGAAGATGTCTTCATTTATCTTCATAGCAACATTGTTCATAGCCTTGAAGATATCTTAATACATCTTTGAGTATGCTTCATTAATTAAGTTCATCCCACTCTTGCAACCAATTATTATTCCATCCTGAGTACTTTGGATTGGTCACATGACAGGGGATGATGCTGGATTTGTTTATCAATTCATGTGGATAATGGTCTAATATCACCCTCAATCCAACCCCAGCCGGACTATATATACAAAGTATTGTGACTCTCCCTGAATAATTGTTGAACCACATTGCAAAGAAATCTCAACTTATTGGCAGAAACAAGGAGTTTTCCAATGTTGTAACATGATATCATTGATCATGGGGTTACCAGGACATGTTTGCATATAATATCACAGCCCAAAATTATCTATTGGAAGAAATTCTTGTGTTGTGAAGATGCATAAACTCAGTCAATAAATTTTATGATTGCAACACTTGAGACATGACTAGATAACTTCCACATTGGATAAGCACATTGGGTTTCACCTGTGGCACTTTGAATCAGCAGCTAACAAAAAATATATTGTCCATGGGTGCAATCACTATAGATTTCAATTGCTATATTATATTTTTTATTATTTCAATGGCTTCTATTCTTTTTGAAATGCATGAAGATATCAAACAAAATTTTCTCATTTTTTTTTTTTTTTTTTTTTTTTTTTTT
>LUKR01000410.1:0-11858 GCA_019395275.1 Puccinia brachypodii | reverse complement strand
AACCCCCCCCCCCCTCACCCCCTCTGGCCTATGGCCCCCCCCCCTCCCCCCCCCCCCCCAATCCTGCACTCATTGCATCCAACACACAGATGGATGAAGACACAATCAATCCCAACACGTTGCAAACACATCTCCCCAACATTCCTTGGCTTTTTTGATGTTCTTGGCCAGAGTTCTCAACAATCCTGGCAATTGATCTAGCTCTGGCAACGTGCTCATCAACCAAGACTTACTATGCCTTATTCATCAAATGACCAAAGTTGAAGATGGAAGCACATATGGACATGTTCAACACTTGTATGGTGGTTCTTGAACTCAATTGTGGTCCTACCACTGCCTCACCCACTAAACCATTGTAAGACCATTGCTTGCTCTGTTGGCATAGGCTCTCCATCAACTTGTGGAGTGAAAAGTGAACTTGAGAAAGTTTTAAAATCAAGACTCAAACTCAAAATCTTGTCCACAAGCTTGGTCTCATTGGGTCTAAGCCTTGTATGCACTTTCAGTACTTGCAGGCTTTGATAAGCTAGCAATTCTCACCATATTGGAGAGAGAGGAATTTCGAATGTGAGTACTGGACTGAGATTGAGACTGAGAGGACTGATGATCTCAAAGGTTATGTCAAGAATGATTGGGAATATGACAAGGGATTAATATTGAGTGATTTCAGTAGATTACTTGAGGTCAAAGATGTGAAACAATGTTGACAGACAAGTTTGAGAGAGGGGAGAGGATTGAGGATTGAGATGGTTGAGAATCAATGAGGAAGGAGATTCCCATAAGATTGTCAAACCATGCACCTGGGGCCAGTTAGGTTTTGGAGTTGAGATCAGATTTCACAAGAGTGTCACAACAGAGTTTCAACAACTACACTACCAACTTGTGCCCAATTAGTGCAGTGGCCCACTGTTTCAGTCATCAAGGCCTGATTGTTGACCCATTTGGGCAAGGAAGAATCATCTTCTGATCCCAATTTTTCATCCTGTTTGCCAATGGCTGTTTGTCTTCATCAATCATGAAGGGCTTGTCAGCTTGGCCATGTCATTGTAGCATGCCCATGATCAAGCCATATTAGAATGGCATGTGCTTGGTTGTTAATGCAGTTTCTTGATGTTGTTGCTCTTGAGGAGTAAAAAGACCTTCTGAACAAACAATGAACTATGGAACAATCCTTGAGGATAAACTCCCCTCAGTGGTTCCTTGGATACCAATATATCTACCCCCAAAAGAACAACCTGCTCTTCAATCATGTGCAGATTGGTTGTCTATAAAGTATACAGACACACCTCTATCTGAATGAAGGTGGCACACACAAGCTGTGGAACTACTTGGGATGAGATAGAGCTTGGAAGGGAGATAGTACAAACTGGTAAGAACTGTACTAAGGATGCTGATGAAGCTGCCTTCCTGCCTAAAGCTTCTGGTTGTGATAGTTTCACTAAGAAACATAAAAGGTGTGGCTTTAAATCTTCTCTATAGTCTTAGTGCTTCTTATTGTTAACAACTAAGGGGTATTTCCACTTGTAAGTACGAGGAGTATCGGGGGTGTGGGGAGGTAAGAGAATAGAATGGGGGTTTTCAAGGGCTTCACTTACTAATACTCTGATGAATGTAGGACTTCAAGGGCTAGATTACTTCAAGGAATTCAAGGACTGGGATAATATTCAAAGTAATCAAGGACTTTCAAGGACATTCACTAACTGGGCTTTTATTCAGATGACTTCACTAAATTCAAGGACTTAATGTTCAGAGGACTAAAGGGGGTAGATTGATCATAGATTATTGATGTATATTCTTATGGATTGGTTGATTCTAAGCTGGGGGGGAAGTACTACAAGGAGAGCACTACCTATGAATACAAGTAAATCAGGCTGATGACAGGGGGGAAGTCAAAGCAATACCACAGCAATATTCTACTGCATTTGGAATTATAGATACCACATCAGGATGAAATATGATCAGAGCTGTACTGTATTGGGAATGATGAATACTGTATTGGGGTTGATGAAATACTTTATACCCAAAGTGGATTGCTTGATATGTATCAGATTAAATTGATCATACCAAAGAGGATTCTGTAAATGTTTGATGATAGATTAAGATTTCTATATGGTCTGTGAAATGAGTGTAGTGATTACGTAGTATCTGTAATCTAAGCATGTTAATATATGATGGATTAAGATTTCTATGTAGATCCTGAAATTAAGTTTGTGTATTTTTTAATAGCCGTGCTCTAATGATGTAATCTTGTAAAAAGTGATTAGGTAATTAAGGGAATATATATACTGTATGTTTTCTTTAACTGCCGATATCTTGTGAACCATGAGGAATTTGATGTTGGTGTTGGTGGGTGACCTAAGTTAATTGGGGGTGTGGAATCTGATTCTGTAATAATATTATATATATTTTTGCTCCTTGAGGTGGTTGTTGGTTATATTTGTTTGAAGATTAGGGAAATATTACAATCACCACAGTGCCTGCCAGTATGAGTCTTGAGGATTTCATCCCGGATCAGAGGCAGTAATCTCAGGGTGGCACTGCAAGCATAATTGCCTGGGCTGAGGTCATCCCAGTAAAACTGGGATGCACCCAACCAATTTAAACTTTGTTGATGTTAACCAATGAAATAGACTTCACAAGGGGGTACATTGGATTTGTATTGAATCAGTTGAGATCAGCCAAGTTTGAATTGTTTTTTTGAATCCCAGTTTAGCTGGGATACACTCATCCCAGCCAAATATGCTGCCAGTGTGGAGGCCAAGCCTTGGGTTGGGTGGCCCCAGAGGCGAGGCAAGTAGGCTATTTTGGCACTGCCGGTTTACTTGGCTGGGCTGTGATCATCCCAGTTAAACTGGGATGCACACAAACAATTTAAACTTGGTTGATATTAGCCAAGGAAATAGAATTCAAAAGGGGGTGGATTGGATTTGTATTTAATTGATTGATATAAACCAAGTTTAAATTGGTTGATATAAACCAAGTTTAAATTGGTTTAGTGCATCCCAGTTTAACTGTGATTATCTCAGCCCACACTGCCAGCATAATTAACTGGGCTTATATCATCCCAGTTAAACTGGGATGCACTAAACCAATTCAAATTTGGTTGATCTCAACCAATTAAATACATATCCAATGTACCCCCCTTTGAATTCTATTTCATTGGTTGATATCAACCAAGTTTAAATTGGTTGGGTGCATCCCATTTTAACTGGGAAGATCTCAGCCAAGCCAATTATGCTGGCAGTGCCAGTTGTTTATTCTGGCAGTGTGGAGTTTTTGGAAGTCAAGAAAATTTCCATGAAATGCTTCAGGGCCATCTTTGCAGGGATGGAGTTGAGGATCTAGCAGGTGGCAAGCACTTTTTTGATTTCTGTTGGCTGTGGCTGGTCCATGCACGGCCTAAACTAACTGCTTGGACATCCTGGTTCAACAAGTCCTCAGACCGGTCTGTCCAAGCAGATCTCAGGAATGGCCATCCAACAAGAAGTCAAACTGGCCCTGCCTGCCAACTGCTCTGACAAGCATATCTGACCTCTTGTTGGACAGCTATGTTCAAGAACTTCTTGGATGGACAGTCTGACAAATTCTCAGGCGGGACTGTCCAAGCAGTCTGTTGGGGCAGTGATGTCTCACAGATATTGGTTCAGATGTTGTCAGGCAGGGAAATCCTGAGGTAGAGCAGAGGTGCAAAGTGGGTGGTAGAGAACACACTCACCCAGGTGCCAGCCAGAGGTATATGTTATCAGGCCCAGGTGTCTTGAGCGAGTTCCAGTCACTCCTAGTGGACTTGTTTCTTTTGCCACCAGTGGACAGTTACAAATGTAGTACCAGAGATCTGTCAGCTGTTACACATTATGTGTATGGAATAAGGTAATGGAGAGGTACAGGGAGCATGTCTCATTAACCCATACAGAGGGAAGAGTACCAACAAAGGAAGAAGCTGTACAGCAGATCCCAGAAAGCTTGCACTTGGGGACCCCCCAAAATTGAGAAAAACAAAATGTTCAGCCATGTTCCATGCATGCATGGCTGTACAGTGGGTAGACAGAAGTTATCACCACACCTTTTTTGGCCTCTAGAAGCTCATCTGTACAACTCCAATGCAAGAGGGTAGCTGGGATGGTCAGAAATAGGCCTCTGAGAATGAATATGAGGAAATAAAAACAAAATACAAACTTGTTAAATTTCCAAAAAAAAATGAAAGCAAAGAAAATGAAAGCTTTAATGTTTTTTCCAGAAAAAAAAGAAAGCTCAGGAATGATAGTTTGTGATCTGAAATTTATCATAAGAAATAAAATAAAATATTTGAGTGGGTCATTCATCAGCACATGTTGCATTCTGGCACTGTGATCTCCCAATTTGAACTTCATATTGTCCACTCACCAAGCTCAACCTTTTTTAGGTTCAAATTTTTTCATTTATTATCATTTTACCCATTTCCCATTCTTCCTTTCTATCTATTCCTCTTCCTCTGAAAAAATGTTTTAAGCTTGCAGAAAAAAGTTGACTTTGATTTTTATATATATAATTTATTTAACTTTCTTTTGAGGGATCTGAGAGTGCAAGCTTTCTAGGACCTGCTCTACAGAGCTCCTTCTCAAAACCTGTGAGAAACAAGTAAACTTTTCCATTTTTTGACGGGAGAAGTGGGAGGCCCTATGCCTCCAGGCTGGTTGGGAAAGACGCGGAAAAATCAGGCCTTTCTCAAGGTCCAAGAGGAGGGGGGGATGCAAGGGGAAAGTGTATCCCACCAAAACAAGCAAAGCTCTATCACTGGGCTGAGGACTTCCCGCCCATAAAGTCCCTCGACTCCTAAGTCCTTCGGACGCTCGCGCTCCACGCTCCTCACCCCCTCCCCCTCCGAAGCGAGGGTCTTGTGTTAAGTTAGGTTGTGTTCCTACTTGCACTCTACCCCCGCGATGTTGACCTTGACCGTCACTTCGACCCCAAACGACTGGGTTCGCGTCGATAACCGCGTGGCACCAATGAGATTCCATCCCAGCTGGAGACAAGCCCGCTCTTTCAGTCATACCTCGCTTCACGAGCAGTGGTGAATCTCCAGAACCCCGGAATGCTTTGGTCCGAGCTCTGCAAGCAACAAGCGACCAACTCTCAACCGAGAAAGGCGCGAAACGGTATCCCCGTTTGTGGGATAGACCCTGCGAGGCGCTTACCCAAGAAGCTTTGGCGACCACGTCTCTTGCTTTGAATTGGCAACTGAAAGTAGCCATTCGATCGGCAAGTCGACATGTCGTGACAACGAACCCCGACGGTGGTGGCACTGCTGGGAAATCGCGTCAATAATTCGTGCCCTCGTACGAATTAACAATCTTAACAGTGCTGGGCCGTAGGCATGCATGGAGGGTGAGGGGCAAGGAAGCCAGTCAGGACTGAGGACAATTAACAGCTGACCCTGGTATCGATTGACAATTATGCGTATCAAACATACATACCGGAACACCGATGGTAAATCATGATCCGATTGAAAACTCTATTCCACTGGAGCTACCTGACGGTGGGGCTGGTTACAAATGAAATGTGGCAAAATTTGGAAGGGAGTACGCCTTAAGATTCTGGTCCCGATGCCAACGAGTGCCGCCCAGCGCCGCCGCTGCTAGGCCCTGGTGCTGTTCACAGCCGGACCGCCCGATGGAAACGGCCGTCTTGACCCCCCCTCGCTCTTGTGGCGTTTTCCATACCCGCCCAAGCCTCTACAGACACACTATTCTGAAAATATCTAAAATACGCCACCAGTAGAAGAGTTATGTCGCTGGTTACTGGGACAACAGACGTTGAGGCATTTCTGATTAGTCCATCGCGTGCGTTTTCGTGATAGTGTATGTGCCGAAGTCAGATCGTGTTTGGAGTTTCAGACACATCGGTCCTCCTTGGGCATGTTTCAATCTCTTCCTTCTAATGTCACCCGCCGTGTTCCTGGAGATGATCCAGCCGTCAAGCGCTTCCCCTCAGTAGAGCTTCATCGCCTTAATCCGTCCACGACGATATCGCTATAAATTCCGTTCATCTGCCCACGCCTAAGACTTACAGCTCCATCTTTTTCCACCAAGCACCCGTCTATATTATTATTTCAATTTGCGCATGCCAATCGTTACCCTAGCACATTTACCTACCTATTATTTGCTTTTATAAGATAAGAGAAGCAGTCAGTCAGCCATTCTTGAATTTGACTGGCACTAGCGTCACCCCACTCTCCAGAGGCATACCGAACCGACATCACAAAAGAATCACAACAACCCTCCGCCAACAATGAAACTCACGCCCAAAACCTGCCTATTGGGTACGGTGTACCTGATGGCGGGGATAAAGACCGCAGATTCTACCGGAACCGAGCATAAGGTCAACGTCGGAAAAGGTGGTTCGGGTTTTGATCCACCCCATGTATCAGCGAAGAAGGGTGACACGATCACCTTCCTATTCTTTCAGGAGTAAGCCAGCCTCGCACACCAAACCCACTCATCCATTGCCTAGTCTACCATTCTGAGTTCCTTCCTCGTGCTGGTCTTTCAGCGGCCACACTTTGACACAGACTCATTTCAACAACCCTTGCGCTGGTTTGAATCCACCCTCCGACTCCTTTTGCACTGTCTCGTCTGCTTCCAACAAGAATGACTCCTCAAGTTACCCTACCGGCTCATCTGATTACCCTACTGGAGGCGTGCAACCCCCAACCACCCAGCCCCCTCAGACCCCACCTGCCGAATCGCCACCTACTACTGACCAGCCTCAGCCTCCCACCGGTCAACAACAGCCTCCCACCGGTCAGCAACAGCCTCCCACCGGTCAGCAACAGCCTCCCACTGCAGATGCACCCCCAACTGGTGGTTCAGATTATCCTACTTTCGGCGATCCTTCGAAGAACCCCGGCACCAACACCTCTACTCCCTCGCCCCCCACACAGCCCACCGACCCCACACCCAGTCCACCTACCTCCAAGGACCCTTCCTCGACCCCTGGAAATACCCCCACAACTTCGCCAAGCCCACCTCAATGTCTTTGTCCCGCCCCCCCACCAAAGACTTCCGACTACCCCACTGGGCCAGAGCCAACGAGCCCCAAGGAAAAAACCTGTGACGCTAAATGCATAGAGGTATCTGGGCAGTGCCAAACTTCGTCTGATTGTGACGCCCAAAGCAAATCGCCAAGCGATACGAAGTGCAAGATCGAAGACGGAAAGTGTAAAAAATGTGGCCAATCCAGTTCGCTGAAAACGAAACGCAGCCTGGACAGGTATAGCTTTACTTATTTGGGAAGGAGATTACTCCGAAGAGATACCCTACCACCCATCGGCGACGGAGTGCAGAAAGTCGACGTGTCTGACAGCGCCACTGCGCCCCAGTCTGACACCACCACTCAGCTTGCCACCGCTCCTACGGGCCAAGATGCGACCGCTCCTACAGGCCAAGATACGACCGCTACTACAGGCCAAGACGCGACCGCTCCCACAAGCCAAGGTGGAGGAGCTGCTCCTCCCACAGGTCAAGACGCGACAGCTAGTGCGCTTCCTGGCCTCGGCGCAAGCGCAGCTTCCGCGCCCGGCCAAGGGACGGATACTACCTCCACCGATTCAAAGTCTTCACCCACCCCCGGGGCTGATAAAACTGACGGTAGTGGACCCCCCGCCAGCGGCCTAGATTCTGGGTTCGGTGCGTTTTCCCTCTGTCACTTATCTTGATGTCACTGTGCCTTACCGTGCCCTCCGTTTTACAGTTAAAGTGAGCGAAGAGCAGAAAAGTACAGGGCACAGTTGGAAGATCAAAATTACAGATGACAGCAAACCACTATGGTTCATGTGTGCTACCCTCCACCACTGCACGTCCGGAATGGTCTTCGCTGTCAATCCGTCTGATTCTGGGGATAAGACCTTCGACAAATTCGTCCTAGCCGCGAAAGGTAGCACCTGCCCCACCCAGGTAAGTCAAGGTTCTCCTCGTCGAGTTCTATAATATCACCAGTGGTTTAATGACATTGCACATTTATCCCTCATTCCTCAGTACCCCACCAAGCCAAATCTCCAAGGTGATGGTTGCACCGCCGATTCCCCACCCTGTGATGGCAAAAAGAAAGACTCCCCACCCACCGACAACGGCACTCCACCAATAACTTCTGGAGGAAGTCCTGAACAGCCCAAATCCCCCACAGCTCCCGAGCAAAACACCACGACACCCACTGTATCTTCTGGAGAAGGCAAAGACCCTCCACCCAGCACCCCATCCACCCCATCCCCCCCACAAGCTGACACACCTCAAGGAAACACAACCACTCCCGAGGGAAAAACTAGTGGCCAAGGTCATCAGTTCGACGCCAACTTGACATCGTTTGCTCTCTACGTCACCATCATGTTCACCAGTTTAGCTGTATCAGGGGCCTCGCTTTAGCCCAGCTGTTTCTATAGCGCCAAAACTCGTACAGCCAGTTTTGCTCTCATCAGCTACCTCATTTTCACAACCACCTCTCACACCAGTACTTTTGGGCCACACTTCCCTGTCAAATAGTCTTCACATGAGCATCTTGTCACATACTGTTCATATATCAACTTACACTTGCAACGTTTCCCTCTCTAAATGGTCCGTTACTTTTTAATGTAAAAGTGTATCATTAATACCCTAGTAGTAGATAGAAGTCGACTTGCTGAAAACCTCAGCATGGATTCTCCACCAATCCTTTTTGACTCATTTTCCTTAATTTTTTACTTTGTAATGACCTCGGCCACCCGCACCTCTTGTAGCTTCCGCCCATCTCCGCCCATCCTTTCCCCATACGTGACCTCTTGTTCTATTTTCCTCTTATCATCTGATCGGTTGTTCCAATCCTTTATTGTTCCACTTTTTTTTCTTCAGGACAAACCTTTGTTCCAATTTTGTTGGCATCTCGTTCTTGCACATCCAATAATACAGAGCGGCCCACCCAAAGCTTTTTCTCCACCTGCTACCGGCAGGCAGACTACTCCCCTTGGCGTCGATTAATAATCCTTATCCGCGCCCATCAACTGTTGCTCGACCGAATCCAGCATGCCTCATATGCACAAGCCCCTTCTTGGCAGCCTGATACGCCAGGCTTCACTTCGGAGTCTAATTTGCCCCCCTAATCACTAGCATCCAGCTATGAGTAAGTGAGACCGGTTTGGGTGTAAACAGACAAATTACTCTTTGGAAACGTTGTTGCCCAACACCAAAACATGAAAGCCTTATGTTTCAGTCGTGCGCCTTGTTTGCAAATCCTAAAGTTTGCACAGCTGAGAGAGTTTGGAAGCCCAAGGATCAAATCACACAGATCCCAGTTGCAATGGAATTTGTCATTAACGAAGAGGATGTCGTGTTTCCGACCAGACAACGCATGAGCTTCCCAAACGCCAAATCAGTTGGATAGGGGTTTTTTGCTCCCTTCGCAATGTTTATGAACAAGTATCATATAATAATATCAATCAAGCTAGCAGTCTCTACAGAGCAACTCGCTCGAGATTAACAGTCTGTTCCACGTGTATCTCTACTTCCTCCCAGCCATATGAACATTGCGGTGATCGTAACTTGTCTTCGATTTGATGTTTGAGCCTTTTGGTTAAGCGGTCTAGTTCTAGTAGTGAGCCCGGGTGGTCGAGCGCAGCTGGGAAGCTGAACGCCATCAGTTGGTGACTACATTGGGGAATTGCACCATATCCATCAAAATTGGAATCACAACCTGTCAGTGATGTATTGAAATTAACGCACCGCGACGGAAGGATGCCCTCTAGCTCTTCGAGCTGGGTGAGGTGCGAGAGATCCACCTTGACCACCTTCAAGGGACCAGCGACTACCTGGTTTGTGGAACAGTTGCAATACGTGCAGGGGTAGCCCAGGAACAGTCCCGCTAGACTCACCAGTGTTGAGGCCGGCTGAAGCTCTACTGTGACCCGGTTGGATGCTTGAAGCTGGCTTAAATTCTCGCAAGTTTCAAGCGCAAGCATGACCGGTCCTGGGACGTGGTCCAGCTGTATAGAAACACGCATTCCTGTAACCACTGTGAGATGGGCAGTCAAAGCATGGGAAGCATTCGGATCTGTTCGGAACGGAACTTGCAATTTTTAGAGGCGTGCTCGATAGGTCTATGCAGATAGGCTGCCAGGCCAGCTCATAGCGTGCCCTCCATAGAGATTTTGAGCATATAAATGTCGAGTAGGATATACGTTCATGAAGGACTACCAAATTCGCAAGACATGTGATCTGTTGAACAAAGACCTTTCATTAGTTTCTCGCTTGGCGTACTTGTTTTTCTTCGCACAATTGAGGAAAATTCGGGAGGCCATCAGAAAGCCAGTAGGAATGGACGATCTCAAATCATCTGTTGATTGGCTAGGGCAGGTAGCAAGCTAATCTAGGACGCCGGACGGTTTTGAACCGGGGTGAGAGACAAAAAATGATATTCTTAATCACACTCATCGAGCAAGCTCGCCAATGGATTTTCTCGCTATTTCCGTAATAGTCGAGGCCTCCTTTTTCTACAACTGTCATGAGGTTCTTTGCATGTGTATTACAGAAGTAGCAACCCCAAACCTCGGGAATTTGATAGATGTGTGTAAAAACTAACACTTTTCATACCATCGGCGATCATAGTCGCCATTTCCTCACTGATCGCGATTCCGTCCAGAAGACAAGCCGATCTGGAAGAGTTGAGTGAATCAGTCATCGAAGAAAAACCAAAGAGATGAAAAGAGAGCGACGAAAAACAAGAAACCTCAGTTCTAGTCGGACTGCCCATATGTCTGCTACCAGGCGCTTGATCAAGTTCATTGATGACCGCCGGCGATGTGGGATAATGAGTTGGGAGATGAGATCGCGCAAGGCTGTTAAGGACTCCATGTCTGAGCTAGATATGACGGTCAAGGGCCGGCGCCCGGCACCCCACCACCCCACCGGCTAACCGAAGCGGTTTCTCGTGATACAGTCACTTTGAATATATTCATACAGCCTGCACTTGTGGGCCGGCCCACTTGGAGATCGACGAGCCCAACTGGCCTCGCGAGTGAGAGGCCGGGGGGCTCTGTCTCACATAGAGGCCTGGGTGGGAAGTCGCTGCCCTGGCACAGGAGAGAAATACAGTAGTGCAAAAAAGGGTTTTTTTTGCACTAATCGCCCTCTCCCACACAAACGCAACATGACAAACTTCCATGAACGTGATGGGGACAGAGATGTGCATCTTGCACATCTTTTCATGTCCTCACCATTCAAGTCCCCCTATAAGATTTAACCTCTTGCCGAGGTCTCAAAAATCAAAAATCACCTCAGAATAGAGTATGCACTAATACTTGTACTCCAACTCATGGCTCAGTGTGGTAGAGTGAATTCAACTGGTCAGTTTGACTTATTTCTTATTACTAAACAGGAAATTCCACTTACAGCCTCTCTTGGGCTGTATGGCAGGACAGTCTCAAGCGAAATGGATTGTTGGAATTTAAGATTCCTTGAGACTCATCACAGCTGGAAAGCTGGTTTCTGCCTCAGAATGAAGGGTGGATGCCCAGGTTTTAGCAAACCTGATTGGCACGGTGTTTCAAAAAGGAGTAGTAGGAGAAAAAGGGAGACAAGTCTAAAAACCCCTGTTTGGTGGCTTTTGGAAGTTTTCTTGTATCCCAGAGTTGGGACTTTGCATGTGAGCTGGTGTCTCTTTAGTGACGGGCAGACACAAGAATGGGGGGAGAATTATAAATGTTAATTACAATTAATAATTCTAAGAGAAAACAACAAGGTAAAAATAGAGAGAGAAATGGAGAGAATAAAAATAGAAACAGAAGTTTTTATTTTGTTTATTCTTTTTATTTGAAGATCCTCTTTTATCTCAGACCAATCTGTAAGATTGCTGGTTAA
>LUKR01000409.1:4236-20630 GCA_019395275.1 Puccinia brachypodii | reverse complement strand
CCAAGCTCTATTTCCCTCCAGAGTAGTTCCACACCGCACTCACCCACTTTCCAGTCAACTTCACCTAATCTTCAACCACCCCCATCTTGACCACACAGCTCCTACAACTTGCACAACCCCAATGGATACCCCAACCTGCCGCTCTCCAAGGAAGAAAAAAGGAAAACCAGGTCCAAAAAAGAAACCCAACACAGTTGCCACACCAAAACCAGCAAAAACCTCAACCACCAACAACAAAGACACCCCAAAACCCAAGGGAAAAAAACAAGGCTTTCCACGCTGGTTGGTTGAAGAAGATAAGAAACTTTGCATTGCTTGGTTAAATACCAGCCAAGACACCATTGTTGGGAATGGACAGAAGTTGTCCACCTTTTGGGAACGTATTCACAAAATGCATTCCAACCTGATTAACGAGTACAACAACAAAAAAACAAGGGACCAAGGGCTTCAATGGGCTTCCTCTATGATCAGGTGGTACCATTGAATGCCGTTGGGCACACATACTCAAGGTTCTTAACAAGTTTTTGGGCTGCTACTCAAATGTTGAGCATTGTATGAAGAGCGGAAAGACTTGCAAGGATGTTGTACGTTTCCTTTCAATTTTCACTTCACTTGATTTTTTAGTGTTACTGATTGATGATCTTTTTAGCTTACGGAGGCCAAGGAGCTATACAAGACCTCCTCTGGGTCAGAATCTTGATCACTGCTGGGGAATCATGAAGGATACCCCCAAATGGCAGGCAACTCAGCAAGAAAATGCCGGGCAAGGCAGGAATGCCAATCAAGCTCAATCAAACTTGCAATCATCAGTGGCTGCACCTCCTTCCGACATGCCAAGCTCAACCCCGGCTGCATCCAACCCTGCTGTTGTTATTGATGCCAATGAGGAAGATCCAGAAAATGGTCAATCTGTCCTTGGGAACGTTTGCGAGGAGGGTCAAAAAGCGGCCAAATGAAAACAAGCGGAAGACAATGTGATCAAGAAGATCCTTTTGATGCAATGGGACCTTGTTCAGATCTCACGCAAATGGTTGTCCTCAATGCAATCATTGTTGGATGAAGCGGTCATGTCAAAGGATCTCACTATGATGGATGAAGAGATTTGTTCTTATTACCAAAAGAAGAAGAGAGCAATCATTGCTTGCGAGATGGAAGAAAAAGCAAAAAAAGAGAAGGATTTGAAGGAGAGAAAAGAAGCAAAAGGAAATGGAAGAAAAACAAGAAAAGGAAAAAGCGATTGTGGACACGCACAAGAGAGAGAAAGAGAAAGATGAAGATGAAGACAAAGCCAAAGCCAAAGTGGAAGCCAATGCAGAAGACGAAGCTGAAGCCAAGGGGGAAATATGGAAAAAGAGCAATAGGTGTTGCTCTCTCCTTTATATGAACCATCTCATCTCTTTTTTCTTCTTTTTTTTTGAATCGTTTTTTTAACCATATGTTTGTATGTATCTCCAATATATGAATTCAATTCATTTACTTACCAGTTTCATAGTGAATTCAATTAATTTATTTACCAGTTTCATAGTGAAAAAAAGGTAAAGAACACATGAAAAATTAAGAGAAAAAAAAACATGAAAGAAAAAAAGGTAAAGAAAAATTAGAAGTGAGGGAATAGAAGAAACAAGCAAGAAAATAGGCAAGAGGAAAAACATGAAAGAAAACTATGCCAATGTGCTTTAAACTTGGTCAATCAGAGAACCATCTCCGTCCAAGCCATGTTTATTCCACAGATGATCTATGAGATCTTGCTGGAGAATTCCATGTGACGCTTGATCTCTGATCAATTGGTATTTCAACAAGAACTGATAAAATGACAAATCTGTTGGTCCGTTTGTTGTTATCAAAGCTTGTGTGTGTGGTGTTTGGTGGTATGTGAAGTCTCCCTTGAACTTGCTTCCGGCTTTTTCTTCAATAGTCATGTTGTGCAGGATTATTACAGCCAACATGATTGAAGAGAGGTCATTGTATTGCCAAAATTGACCAGGGTAACACACGATTGCATATTGAGCTTGAAGAGCACCAAAAGCTCGTTCTACGTCCTTGTGGTAAGCCTCTTGCATCTTTGCAAAATGCTTCTTCTTGGCTCCTTGTGGTTCAGATATTGACTGGATCAGAGTCGCGTATGGAGGGTAGATGCCATCAGTCAAGTAATAACCAATATCATATTGATTCCCATTAACCTTGAACAAAACCAAAAGACCTTTGCCTTCTTGAAGCTGCTCAAAGATGGGTTATTGATCATGTATGTTGATGTCATTGAGAGTACCCGGCAATCCAAAGAATGCATGCCAAATCCATAGATTGTATGAGGCAACCGCTTCAAGAACAACGGTAGGCTCCTTTTCCTTGCCTGTATACTGACCATGATCCGCAACTGGGCAATTCTTCCAGCACCAGTGCATATAATCTAACGACCCCATCATTCCTGGAAAGCCTCGCTTCTCTGCTACTGCCAAGAGCCTACTTGCATTGTCTTCATTCGGCTTTTGTAAGTATATGTGGCCGTAAACTTTAACAATTTTCTGGCAGAATTTTTTCAAACATTTGATCAATGTTGATTCACCTATTTACCATCAAAGATACAATCAGATTTGTGAAAAACCGGATCAAAAGTATAAGGAAATTTAACTTACTCATGCAAAGATACTCATCAATAGAGTCCCCATCACATCCATATGCTAACATCTGCATGGCCGCAGTGCCTTTTTGAAGAGCCAAAAACCCAAGCCTTCCAGCTGCATCTTGCTTTTGTTGGAAGTATCAATCAGCCATTTCAATACCTTCAACAATTTTGAGGAAAAGACTCCTGCGCATCCTGAATTGGCAACGGAAGAGGTAATTGGTATAAACACAGTCCTTGGCAAAGGAATCATTGTAAAGTTGCTGGTGTCCTTGAAGGCAATTCCGGTAAATTTCCCTTCTTCCAGGTGTTGAACCACCACAGTCCGTTTTTTGGTTTGTCTTAAGAATTAAGGCCATTGTGGTTTGAAGGGAGGCAAGAACATTGTCATCATTGTCCATCCATTGGAGGAGATCGTCCATGGTATTGGTGATGCAAGACAAGGATGTTTGGTGAGTCCAGAGGATTTACTTGGATTGCTCCTCAATTAAGTGCCAGTCCATAATTGGAGCTGGCCCGCGACTCGTGTGAAATGTGGTTGCGGCCCAAGTCAACTGCCCCCATGACCGTTAGAGATGCTCTAAGCGGTGGATTTAAGAGGGCAGAATGGAAAAATGATATGTAGGATTGCGGGGCGGGATTTTGGTGAAGGAAGGATAGCCACCCATGGAGTTCAAAAGCACCCTTCCTCCACCCACTGACCTCTCCCTTCCTCACTCATCTCAAACAAACCCCTCTACCCCCTAAACACACCAAACCACTTTGCCTCAAGCTACCTGACCTCAATAGCTGGAAAACTCATCTTCAAACATCACATTTGCATCACCCTACCCTCACTACCAAATCACATCACAATTCCAGACATGTCTGCCTCCCCTTCCAGAGCTGCCATTCACCCTCAGTTTGCTGTTGACACCAAGCCTTCTTCCAAGCTAAAGGCTCTTTCATCAAAGGCCAAGACTTCCCCTCCTGTTATCAAGAAGCCTACCTCCTCCACAACCAAGAAGCCTACCTCCTCCACAACCAAGAATCCTACCTCCTCCAGAACCAAGAAGGCCACCACCCCCAAGAAACCCTCTCCACACAAGGTATGCAGATTGTTAACCACTTGAGTATTCATCTGACTGACTCTTACTCAACCTCCAGGCACCTGCCACTGACACCAAGTTCTCAATGGAAGACATGTTCAAAGATGCAATCAAGAAAAACAACAAAAAATGTCTGAGGTGGTGTGAGCCGACCAGCAATCAAGAAGTAAGTCATCCTACACCATACCAGGTCTGCTTTTGCATGTACATTCCTTAACACCATCCATTCTATCATTGCATAGATACCTAGCATTCTGATTCAAAGTCCTGGACACCCCTTCCAACATCACCCGTCTCAACAAGGCCATTTCCCAAGGCTCTGAAAAGGGAATCTTTGCTCTTCCTAAAGGCGCCACTGGTAAAGTCAAACTAACCAAATCAGTCCCAGATTCTAAAGTACCTGTTAGTCACATTTGAAATAAACAAGAATTAGATTGGTCAGTGATTTTCCCCCTCTTTCTTCACAGAAACCTGCTTCAAAAACTGTCAAGAAAGATATCACCAAGAAATTAGTCCCTGCTAAGAAGACTGAGTCAAAAAACTCAACAGTTGTTGTTGAGAAAACTGCAAAGAAACTTCCATCAGCTTCTATGAAAAAGGTCACCACTACTAAGCAGGTAAGCATTTATACATTCTTCATTTACAATATCATACTTTCATTGAATACTCATTAGTCTTTTACTATTATAGACTACTGGCAAGAAATCAAGCTCTATAACAAAAAAGTTAAAACCTTAGTTGCTAAATCATAATCTACTAATTGTGTCCTTTTTTTGATCTTATTTTTTGTTTTTGCCCTTTCTTCATCTCAGATTATATGTGGTTTAAATATATATGTATATTTTCTTCTCACTTAATTCAACCTAATGTTAAAACCCCTGCCATCAATATTATATTGTCTCAAGAAAGAAAAAAAATAGTGAAGCTGTTATTTGTATTGCAATAGTAGATACTGGCTGTTAGAGAATCCACCCTTGTGTTGGTAAATCCAACTTACACAAATATTCCACCCTTGTTTTCTCTTTAGAGCTAGGTAGCTATGGGATTGCTCTGTAACACTTTAAGGATCTGTAAACTTACAAATCTTTACAGAGCTCCTTAACTCTTCCTTAACCTCAACTCAGGGAAGCTGCATATCCTCTCTATAGTAATTCCTCATCTTCCGCAGCATACCCACATCCAGTATCACTACCAATCATCCTCAATCATCTTCAATCATCTTGGCTCACCTTGATCATTTACTTCACCATGTCACCAATCTTCAGTAACTCCAATGTTTTTCCCCACACCAATGAAGTTACTCCCACCCTCAATATTACTCCTGGAACAACTAACTGAGCAGAAGAAGTGTGCTACAAAGTGGCTTTCAGATGAGTTAGCATAGCTTATAGTCTCCTGGATCAATATCAACCAACAGCTGTAATTTGTTGCCAACCAAACACAAGCAAGACATATTTTCTTTTTCAGAAAGATGGTGGAAGACTTCAATACATATATATTAAAACTCATTTCAGGAGTTGGAAGAATGTGATCCAAACTAGTTACGCTCAAGGATCAAATCTTAGACCTGATTCAAAAACCCTTTCTGATAGCTATTACTTCTACCAGATGGGGACCTCTCAATATCACTACACTGAAATTTACTGCAATCTACAATGCCTTGGAGCCCAAACCCACTGAGTGGCACAGATATCATTGATTGGCTGAAAGCAGATCACATATCATACCAAGCTCAGACTAAGGGTACATTGTTCAATTCAGTTCCTGCATGGCAAAAACTTCAATACTGTCAGAGTGTGGTCACTTACTGTAGCTGAACAGTAGTAATTATCACTTTGATGGAAGAACAAGGGTGAGTTTTGACATAAATAATTCCTGTAAAAGGAATCCTCAATCAGTAAAGTATTGCACTGAGAGGCTTGCTGTTAAGCACATCCAAATCAACAACCAGTGTTGATAGGCAACTAGGGATAACTCACCTAGGTTTGGGGTAATCCCGGGGATTAGTTGGTTAACAATAAGAGATACTTAAAAAGAATTGTTGATAGTAATCCAGTATTGTTAATGGTGGAATATGAACTGTAAGTCAGACTACTACAATGTCTTATAGGCTGTCACAGGGTTAATATATTCTGGGGATAAATCACACAAGGAGTGGGTGATTAAATATTAAAGGAATAACCAAAATGGAACCTGCGGGCGCTCACAGAAGTGGGCCAAAGCAGGGGAGCTTTTGGGAGGAAGATCAGTAAATGATGGGGATCTGAAATAACAGATTATCTAAGAAAAACTAGCCTTGGGCTAGATTTGTATTAGTATTGGACTAGATTTTCAGCTAGTCCTTGGACTAATTCCTGGGCTAACTCTGATCCAAGAGTAGCAGATATTCCTGGGTGTGTCAGAGGTTAATATAATTATTATTCTCTGAATAATTATACATAATATTTAACTTTTGAATGGATAAATAATAATACATAACACTTAACCTTTGAATGGATGAATAATAATAATAAGGAAGGTTAATACAATATTAATAATAATAAGAAGTATTAATACAATATTAATATTGTATGGGCACTGTAAGGAGGTAATAGTAAGGGAATATAATGTACTGTAATTGAAAGATCAGTTAAAATAAGTAAGTGTTACAGAGTCTGTGTAACTTGAAGTTGCTTGGGAAATGTCAGGTACTGTGGCATGGGCTCTGTGGCTGACAAATACACACCCAAGTGGTGAATCAAAGGTAGAGGCAGTGTGCTTGTTACCCCTACGTTTGAGCTCTCATCAGATGGACTCAACAGTTTGGAATCCCATGAAAATTCCATCACTGTTAGTGGTATATTCACCCCAGCCACTCACTCAGTGTCCTCTCTTGACCGTACAACTGGTCAAAAGGCAGCCAAAAAGTGACACATTGACAATAATCACTTGGACATTGAGAAGCTTGTAGCAGCCAAAGAGCTCAACAATGTTGACAAGCAACATCTCCTGGCCTTTGCCAAAGGAAACACCATTGTTAGAGACAAAAATAAGCTGGATCAAGATCTTTTAAAACTTGAGAAGAAAAAGCTTGCTGGTTAACAAAAAAAAGAAAACTGTACAGTTTGAGGTGTAGCACCATTAACTAAGTGAGGTCCAAATCTACAATAACCTCAAAATGTTTTGTGAACTTGAGATGACTTATATGACTAGGAGATAAAGGAGGTCATCCAAATGATCAAGAAAAAAAAATCAAACTCAAATTCCTTTCCATGGATTTGCTATTAAATAACTTTCTCCATTGTTGGTTTTCTCTCTCAATTTTTTTTCTCTCTCTCCATTCACTTGCACAAAAACCCTTGTATTATTTATATCTTAATTATACAGTCCTTCCTCATATAAATTTTATTCATTTAGTTGTATCTCATTATTTGTGGTGTATATCTAATCAGTAAGGAGCACAATAAAAATAAATAAATAAATAATGAAGAGAAATGTAATGAAAATCAATTTGAGAATGAAAAAAAATGAATGAAGATGAAGATGAATTGTTTAATATGAGAGGAGAGGAAAACATAAAAATGTGTTAGTGGCTCTTGCTGTGTGACGAGTCAATCATTGATGTATCCATGTAGCATCCAATTGTGGATCTTGAGATCTTGTTGCAACTGTGCATGAGTCAAACAGTTGTGCAAGTTCATATTGAGTTGCACTCAGGTATCCAGAAATTGTGTTAGTCACAGTCAGATTGAGGTGGTTGGTGATGATCTGAGCAGATGCAGGTTGATTGGATATAAAGAGGTTGTTGGGTGAACAATCCCCAGCAATGATGCTATGGAGGATTATACAACATGACATCTTATTTCTCCCAGATCCAACATCCTGTAGTCAGAATATGCCATCAAGCCTGGAGGACACCAAAGGTATGCTCAATATCCTTTTGTGCCAATTCTTGAAGCTTAGCAAAGTGCCTTGAATCTGGGTCCTGTGGGTGTCTGATAGAGGTTACCAATGTTGACCATGGAGGATAGATACCATCCATTATGTAGATAGTAATCAGAGTTGTATTCATGACCATTGATTGTGTAACAAACAACTTCTTCAGCGCCAGCAAATAAGCAATCAAAAAGATGACTACAATGAAGGATGTTGATGTTGTTAAGGGCCCCCAGACTGCCAAAGAGTGAGTGCCAGATACACATGTTTTTACTTGCCACTGCTTCCAAAACAATAGTTGGGGATTTCTCCTTGCTTTTATACTGTCCTGCCCAGCCGGTGGGGCAGTTTTTCCATGCCCATTGCATCCCATTGATGCTGCCAATACATCTGGGAAAGCCTTACTCTTCATTCTCTTGCAGGATGATCTTCAATTCTTCTGTGTTGGGGGTTTGTAAGTATTTGTTGCCATAGATCTGAATGATGCGGTAGGTGAAGTATTTGAGAGTTTGGAGGGCTGTTTTTTTTTCCAAGCCAAATTTATTCATCCACAGAATTGCCACTTGTCTCATATGCAAGTAGTTGTATGGTAGCAGTGATTTTCTGATGAAGTGAAAGTGCCACCTGCCTACAACATTCTGCCTTGAGAAGCCAAAACCAATTGTGCATCTGAAGGTCCTGGCACAAGCAATCAAATATTCTTTTGCTCATAAAAAATTGTTGTTTGAAAAGGCAATTGGGTTAGACTGGATTGGCCACAAAATAATCTTGCATCAGTTGCTTGTGACCTTCCACACGCCCACGGAGAATAATAGCTTTGAGGTCATTGAGAGCCCTTCTCTTGGGGGGACTTGAGCCTGAGTTGAGCATGTCAAGACTCAATTCTTCCTCTGACTCAGCAATGTAGTCTGTACTCTGTGATGTGTGACATTGTTGGCGGAGTTTAGGGAAATCAGGTGCCAAGTGTGAAATGAGGGTTGGAACTCCCTTGGTAGCTTGACCTCATTTGCTAAAGAGCCAGTTGAAGGTGGACAAGGGTGCTTTACTGCTTTCCATTGCTCCTGAGGCTTGCGGGGCTTGGGAGCTATGAAAAAAATTAAATGAACAGGGATGGATGCTCTTAGAGCACCCACATCGGTGCGGGTTTTAGGGAGGATTAGCAAACATGTTCCCACCCCTCAACCATATTGGGTCGGATTGACAGGGTGTAAACTGTTCCCAGGAACAGGATTTGGAACAGCAGGGAACAAATTTGCTCCCTGCTAATCCCAGGATTAAATGTGATTTTGAATATTCAAAATCCCTGGGATTAAGAAGGAACATCTTCCTACATCCCTTTGATCTCAACTACACGCCATCTATCTCCTCTGTATGCAAACACACCACATCAAATATGTCAACAAAAAAAAAGTCAATTATGCCTGCCTCAGCCAGACAATTGGTACCAAACTTGTCACAAATTGGGCCAACAAACACAAATAACAGCAGCCAAATTCCTACCTTGCCTTCTCCTGTAAATGTTCAAAACACAGCAAAAAAAAACCAATCACCAAACTTCTTGCCTGAGGAAGAAGAACAGCTTGCAAGAAGTTGGACAGTCATAGCAGAGGACGCAATCTGATCAAACAATCAAACTGGCCATGCTTTCTGGGTGAGGGTTGCCAGTGATTTCAATAAGTACACAGGAGGTCCTCATCAAGATGAAGGATGTTTACCAACAAAGTAAGTATCTCTTTTTCTCTCTTCCATTTTATCTATATCCCCTGATCAACTTGTCATCCTTCTCTGAAAAATTAGGTGGAAAACAATGCAGCAGTTATGTCTCAAATTTATAGTGATCCACAACTGAATGGAGGCCAACCCTGCATCTGGGACAACACCCAAAGACTGGTTGCTAGAGGCAAAACAGGATTTTTTGTGCAAACAAAGAAACAGTTTGCTTTTGAGCAAGCCTGGAATCTACTCCGGCATGTTTCCAAGTTCTGATTAGTAGCCGGCCAAGCAAGAAACAGAGCTTCTCAGCAAGTACAACAGACCCCTTCTCAACTAAGCCCTCAGACTGATCAACCGCCTTCCAACTCAGACCAACAATCACCTGCCAAAAATAGTTGATCATTGGGATCAAAAGAGTGGGATTGGCCCCTTGGGGCCCATAGCTCTAAACACCTCTTGCTTGATGACAAATACAAATGAAAAAAACTGAAGTTCATGGAAGCCTTGCACAGGGAGTCACTCAAGCAAACAGCGGAAGCGTCTCGAGGAAATGACATTCAAGCAGATCTAGTCGCAAGCAAGGAGAAGAAGATCGATGTAAATCTGATGTTCCAAAATCTGTCCAACTGTCCTGAAAAGATATCCTGGCAGTTTCTGATGGGTCAAAAGCAGCGGATCTTCCAAAAGTGGATGGACCCTGCAACTCATATTCCGACTCATTTGAAATCAACACCGATCTCTAACAATAAACCGGGTACAGGAAAAGAACACAGCAAGGAGGAGGAGGAGAATATTTCTTCCTTCCCTGATCTTAATGTTGCCCTCCTTGACATGACTCAATTTCTTTTTTCATGATTAACTATCCATTGCTAACTTTTTGTCAAATGAGAATTAGTCATTGTTTGTTTAATATAATATTGCATTTATGACAAATCACGGATTTGGGGAACAATTTTCCCTTTTGAGTTGTGAGCAAGAAAGAACAACGGTACAAAATTTTGAAGAAAAAACAATTAAGTAACCAAGTGATGACACAAAAAAAAAATTAGGAGTCAGAGCCTTCAGATTCTTCATCAAATAATGATTGAGTTTGGCCAGCTTTGTCCCACAGGTGCTTGATTAAATTTTTTGTGAGATTTGCATGTATCTGAGGTGATCACATCTCAATGCACCGTATCCGTTGATCACAAATACTGTATGGCTCCAATTGTGGTGGGATCAACTTGGTAGAAGCCGCCAGAGGTGGATGACTGATTGGAATAGCCCAACATTCTACAATCATGTTATGCGGGATGATGTATGTTTTCATGATTGACTTCAAATCGCCCGGGTAACAATTTAACGCCGGTTTTGAAATTATTTGAAATTTACCTTTCAAGATTCCAAAAGTCTGTTCAATGTCTTTTTGGAAAGATTCTTGCCTCTTTGTGAAAAGACTGGTTGCTTCATCATTTGCAGTTAGCGCCTTGGACTGAATTAAGGTGGCCCAAGGGTAGTAAATCCCGTCAACTAGATAATACGGGTACTTGTAATGATTCCCGTTAACTTGAAACTCCACCCCCCACCCAGTGCCAGTGAGAATCAGATCAAAGAGCAGGGACTGATCCAAGACGTTCTTATTGTTCAAACTTCCAGAAGTGCCAAAGAAGGCATGCCAGATCCAGGTGTCTTTTGTCGCAGTAGCTTCAAGGATGATGGTGGGGACTTTCTCCTTCCCTGTAAACTGGCCATTTAGAGCAGTGGGGCAGTTTTTCCAAGCCCAGTGCATGCAATCAAGGCTACCGATACAGCCAGGAAAGCCTTGAGCCGCATTCTCTTTAAGGATCCATTTCAAGTCCTTGTTGTTTGGGAGTCAAAGATAGGTGGAGCCGTAAATTGCTTGAATTGTATCACAAATTTTTTGCAAGTTCTGGTGGGCCATTGTCTCTCCAAGACGGCAATATTCATCAGTCAAGTCGAGTGGGACCGCATAGGCTAGATGTTGGATTGCGGTGGTTAGCTTCTGGTGAGGACTTAAAACTAGCTTTCCGGTACAGTCATTTTGCAAAAAAACAAAAACTGATTGATTAGTTATTTTTCTTTTGAACTATTAAAAAAAAGAGAGGTCTATAAAAAAGAGAGCTCACAGCCTTTTGGACAAAGTATGGGAAGCGACTGGTGATATCCTGTAGGATACAAAGGAAAAGTTGCCTCTCCATCCGGTAACGTTGACAGAAACCCCGCGAGTTGTATGTACAGCCTTCATTGAAGTAATCATTCATGAGCTTTTGGTGATTTTTGAGGTGGCTCCGCTCCTTATTTGGCTTCCTTGTATGGAATAGCTGCTGGGCTTCGGATTCGGAGTCGCTAGAGTCCAGGAGAGAGGAAACATTTGGATCCTCATCCAACAGATGTTGAGTTAAAAGCCGGCTACGCTGGATGTGGTGTTGGTACTGATGAAGTCGGATTCTCCAAAGGGGACGGGTTTGTTTGTTTCCTGGAACATACTATCAAGCCAATGTGGTTGATTGGAGTAACCTGGGAAGGGTTACGCGTTGTTCTCTTGTTTATACCAACAAATGCGGTTGGTACCCCGGATTAGTGTTAATCCGGGTTTAACTTGTTTCTCAATTGGGGTGTAACTTGTGCCACCAATGCGGGTGCTCTTATTGAGTGTTATTTTTATACCCATTTTGATATTGTTATTGACTTGGTGAACCAATGTGTTAATTATGTTGGGAAATTTCCAAAAAAAAATTTAATAAAATACCAGCTTTCCCCATTTTTGTCTTGATATGCTTTTACAGAGTTGTTCACTTTCTTTGGTTATATCTTGCTCATTTCTTCCAAGACAAGCCAACATCTTGATCAATATCTTTTTCACTTCTCATCTTCAGATACTGTCTCAAGGTTGTCAGTTCAGGAGAAACATTGACCAAATCACTTTCAGAACACCTACAAGAATGTAAATGATCATAATGTGTTTATTGTTTTTCTATGCCTTTTCTACTGCACTCTTAGTTCTAAGTCCTTAGAAGGGAGTGATTTGTAAATTGACCACCCTCTCCCAGCAGGTAAGTAGAATTTTAGATTAGAAGGTGGATTTTGATTGATAGGATGTATTCTGGCGAAGTGATCTGGCCCGGGGGTACTCGAGTGGCGAAGGCCAAAGTGGCTTTCTACTCGCGCCAGCCCAGCAAGGAGAGAGAAAAACCAGATGGGCAGCCCAGCCAGCCAGGGACTGCCATCAGCAGCATCTTTCCTCGTCGACGGACTACCAGGACAGCCACTATCGACCAGAAAGTCAATCATTCAATACGCCGGCCATCTGCCCTCCCACCCCCCTTCCACCCTCTCCCCTACGCCCGACTCTCATCTCTGGTTCTGGCTCGTCCGCTCGAAACATATCGCCAATCGTCAAAAGTAGATTGAATCTTCAACCGAACTTCTACAAATTTATCGAACAAAAAAACTGAGCTGACCGTTTTGAATACCAGATTTATTATTTGGTTTAATGGCGGCCCGGGCTGTAGTTCGGCAGAAGGCGCTCTCATGGAAATCGGTCCATTAACACCTAATCCTGACTCGAAACCAGGAAAGCCAATCGAACTAATCGAATCAACCATCGGATGGTCCGAATACGCGAATATTTTATTTAGTTTAGTTTCAATCAAACAATCTGTTTTATTTTGTCTCGGGAAAATCTAATCCTTTTTCTACTTTTTACTCCACTCGTTTTTTTTTGTGATAATGTATTTCTAGTCGATCAGCCAGCTGGTACGGGTTACTCATTCGTTAATATTGGTGATGATGTTCGCGAATTAGATCAGGTGGGTATATTTATGTATATATTTGTCTGACCTTTTTTGGGGGAGACCGTTTAAAGAACTTAAAAAAATCCATGTTTTTGTTTATTTTTTATTAGGCGGCTGAACAAGTAGTCATATTCCTCAAGAACTTCTATAAAGTCTTTCCAGAATTTTCAAAAATTGACGTCAGTCAGTCTTTTTCCGAGTCTATATATATATATCTTCCCTTATGGCAAAAGTAGACTGAAAGTAAATTTGATCGACAGACTTATTTAGCTGGAGAATCATTCGCGGGACAATATATCCCTTACTTTGCTCAAGCAATCCTAGATTCCGCTGCTCTTTCGACTCCCTTAATGGGATTAATGATGGGCAATCCATGGCTAAATCCAAAGATCCAATACTTATCTTATTTAGGTCAGTTTCACGCCATCCCACATCTCCCCCCTTTTTTTCTTTCTTCTTTTGCTGATATATATAACAATTTTTGTAGATTACGCATATGAAAAAGGGGTGATAGTTAAAGGAACCTCAAGCGCCAAAGACGCTGAAAAAACGTTCGGGAAATGCGTGAAAGCGTTAAAGCGAACGACCGAATCCCAAAGAATCTTAGTAGATGTATGCGAATCTGGATTACAATCGATACTCGAAGCTGGTGCGAAGGTGTTGGTAAAGTTTTAAACCTATATCTTACAGTGTTTTGAAATATCCACTGACGTTAATGCTTAAATGAATAGAATTGATGGAAAGAAAATGACGCCTGTTCCGTATAATATTACTGAGATGTCAGCGGAACAAGCGATCGATTGGCCTAAACAAAACAAGAACCTGAAGGCATATTTAGTGGTTAGTTGGTCTTCCCCCTTCTCAGTTCGAGATTGTTTGTACTCCGACACTGACGTATTTTAGAGACGAATATGACGGTCAATTGAAGCAAAACTCAACCGTCGCTGCCCTTCATGCGACTGCCAAAACGGGAGAATGGACTCTATGTAATGAGACAATAGGTACGTGAATCTCTCTCTGGTTCATTCACCAAGAACAATAAACAAGGATAAATTATCCTGACGGAGTTCGACATGCGTATTAGGCAAGGAGATGTGGGTACCCAAATCGGCACCATCATCTACATTGATGAGCAATTTATTAAAGAAATTAAAAGTGTTGATTTATACCGGAGATCAAGATTTTATGTGTAATTCGATCGGTTTGAATCGATCGATTATCGATTTGGAATGGAATGGTCAAAAAGGCTGGGGGTTTCTGGAGCCTAAAGTGGATAATAATGATATCAAGAAAGCCGGTGAAGTTGGAAATGGAAATCGTCAACAACAACTTATTCTTCCTCAAGATTATTACGTTAATGGGTCTAAGATTGGCTCTTGGACTGAAGCTCGTGGTTTATCATTTGTCAAGTTCGATCATGCTGTGAGTTGAGTAATTGATTTTTCTTGGTCTGAAGATCATGAAAGCTGATCATTCAATCCATCGTTATATTTGGCTAGTCACATTTAGTACCGGTTGATGTACCACAAGCCGCACATGACATGATACTAAGATTTATAGGAGTAGATCCATTACTAGCAGCGGGACCAATGGGTTCAGTATCTTCACAAGTGGGTGATGAGGATAAACGAGAGGGGATCTTGATGAAGACACTAGCGAATGGGAGTCTGATAGACGAGGGGGGGCTTTTGAAGAAGAAGATCGACTCAGATCAACAGGAGTTATCGAGTCTTTTAGGAGGACCACCGATCTTGGAGACCGTGGAAGAACGACAAGCGTATTACGGACCCCGTCAGACTGTCGCGCTTGTCTTCCTCCTCTCCGCTCTCATCTTCGGTCTGGTGATGTTGTTCAAATGGCGAAGAAGACGTAGAAGGAATACTCGTCACCTCTTGCCCCAACAGAAAAATCGCCCGATTTGTTTGGAGACTCCTCGTCGCCGGTCTCGTAAACTGGATCCTACCTCTCTCGTGGCTCAATCATCATCATCATCATCATCTTCTTCTTCTTCTAAGAGTAAATCCCCTCATCGGACTCGTCGCCATGTACATGACAACCACGAGGAGGAGGAGGAGGAGGCTCAGACTTTGGTTCGTGCAGAAGAAGCTTCTTCTTCTCATGCTCTTCTTCATTTGCAACAGTCTCAGATCTTCTCTTTGGAAGACGATGATGATGATGATGATGAAAATCGAGATGATAATCATATGAAGTAAAACTATTATATCCGTAAACCTGGGAGATCTTTCTTTTTACTATCGTCTCCTCTTTTACTTTATTGATTGTGTTGCTTGTATGTACTGAGTTAGATGTTCAATTCATGTCAACCCCTGGTTTCTCTTTTCCAAGCCTTGTGGGCTCAGATTGGTTTCTCGGCTCCAGTCGTTTGAGTTTCTGGCAGTTGAGCAGGCAGCAGGGAAGGTCAACGGGCACCGCCAGTCTCAGCCCGAAGGAGACACGGTCGCATCGGTTGGAGCGATGACGTCACACTAGCGAATCGAGGCTAAGCACTAGCTCGACAGCCTGCATCGTGCATAGGACTACTTAGAGGGGAGGAAAGGAAGGAGAGGAAGATTCCTAGCACATAGAAAACCAAACAGATTATTATGACAACCAGTCCAGTGGTAGTGCGACGAGCACTCCGTCCTGAAGATCTTCCCCAGGAATTCGCTAATCGACCAGCGGCATATCTTAGCTCTCTCTTCGAGAACGGTGGGCCTGGAACGATCGTCCTCCTCGCTCAAAAATCTATTTGGGAACTAGAGGCTATCCTTAGAATCGCTGTCGATGATGCTGAACTGGCCACCGAAGGTTTATTTTTTTCCCCCTTGATCATCTTCCTACTCCTTTATCTAAAATATATATCGTGAATTGAAAGTTTCTGATATGTATAGGTTATCCGACCGACAGTAACTTACATGCACAAATTCATAGTGTTGGAGAAGGAGAAGCCACCGCTATATTTTTCCATAATACAAGACATGTTAAACTCTCTCATTTGACTATCGATGGTCGTAGGCCTGATAAAGGATGGGTCGAGGGAGGAGGTCCTTTGATTGCTTGTGGTGGTAGAGAGGGTAAAGATCCTGTCGTTCAGTTTTGCGTGATTCGCCATACTCGTGGTTGGTCTTCTTTACAAGTTAGCACCCCCTCCTCCCTTTTTTTTTTTCCCCCCTTAGGAAATCATTATTGTGATTTTATTTTTATTTTTATTTTACCACCCATCCCTTTTTACAACATTCTTAGGTCTTCAATAATTTTGAAGGC
>LUKR01000408.1:8020-20641 GCA_019395275.1 Puccinia brachypodii | reverse complement strand
TAATAAAGATAAAGGAATGTTAATGCAATATTAATATTGTATTGGCGTAATGAGGAGGTAACAATGAGGGAATGTAGTGTACTTTAATTGAAAGATAAGTTAATGTAATTAAGGGCTACAGATAAAAGGGCTTATCTGTAGATTACGTGTAACTTCCAGTTGCTTGGGACATGTCAGGTACTGTGACATGGGCTCTGTGGCTGACAACATCGGCTTATGAAATAAATCTAATAATACATGTGAATAAACTATATTCAGCATGCATAAATTTGGTTGTAGAGAGTGAATACAATATGTATAACTCACCTATGGCTCTCCTCTTTTGAGAGCTAGACAAAGAAGCAGTAATCTGACAGCCTGTGGTCCCTAGTCCTGTGGTGGGAAAGCTAAAGTCAATATTCTTGATTTCTGTAGATTCAACCGCAGTGAGCAAAAGAGTTCAGACCAACACAGTTTTCCAATCATAAATATTGCAGAGGATCTTGGAACAACCCATAAGTAACAAGATTCAAGGTACTGACTTCACTGTATTTTCTTCAGACCATCTGAACACAGAAAGACAGGTTCCAATGCTCACCATAGCTGATCCAAAAGAAATAGAAGGTGGTGAGTGATAAAGAACTCAGTACATAAAAGGAGAGAAGAGAATCTGATGTTCTATATATCAGTTATGATGAAAAAGAACAAGACAAAAGATTACTCAATCACATTAACTGGAGGACTCCTCCCCGATCTGTAGGACCAGATCTAGACCCCCTGGGAACTAATTTTTGCAGGAAAATCTAGTTCCAAAGCAGCCAAATCTGAATCTGTAGGGGCCAGAAAGGGCTGCAGATGTTGATTGGAAGTCCTTCAATCCGGTCTGTAGGATCAGATCTAGACCCCCTGGGAATTAATTTTTGCAGGGAAATCTGGTTCTGAAGCAGCCAAATCTGAATCTTTAGGGGCCAGAAAGGGATGCAGATGTCAACGGGAAGTCCTTAATCTTGAAGTCCAAAGTAAGAAGAAACAAACCTACATGAAAGGAGTTAACCCATACTAACAAAGTACAAACCACACAGTAATATTGGTGTTGCAACTTGGTAGTCTAGAGTAGGGGGGGGATAAAAATTCTGGAAGAAGAAAAAACAACAAAAATTTATATCAAGGTCTACAATCTTGATTTGAGGTAGTCTCTTTTTATTCATCCTATTTACATCAAAAATATTGTTGCTTTTCTTGTTTCATTTAAAATTTTATTTAATAAGAGAATACTTTTAGTTATCCAAATTCTTTCACAGACTTCATTGCTATTAAACTAAAACCAAAATGTAGAAAGGAACAAAGAAAAAGAATCAGAAAAGAAAGAAATAAGATTGAAAATAACAGAAATAAACTAAATGAAATAAATTTACCACTTCAAGAGATATGAGATGTAAGACAGACAGAATGAAGAAAGGATAACACTATACTATATAAAGACTTTTGAGGAAAAACAAATAAAGTTTAAAAAAATTAGGAATTAGTCATGAAGAGAGATGATAGGGGTTTCTTGCCAAATTGTGAACAAAATGGAGAACTTGAAGGTAGAATTTCTTATGAGTAAATGAAATAAAAAGACTTGATAACAAACAATATTAATAGAATAAATTAGCCAATATAAAATAAGAAAAGAGAATATAAAGAGATAATGTTAATACCTTAAAGGGAAATTTAAGCCTAACCAGGAGAGATAACGTGTGTGATAATACTGGATGATTATTGATAATAATATCTAATGTATTGGCATTGGATAAGTTGATTTTAACTAGAAGAAAACATCTAAATAATAATTGGAATCAGTAAGTGTTCAAGACTTTAAAAGAGGATAACTATGAAAGAAATAATTATCTTTACTTTACAGAAGATAATAATATTAAAAATAATGTAATTGAATTTAGTGATTCAAGTTAATAGTTTGATCTAGACAAATGAGAAGAAAAGATTTATACAAATCAGTTTTGATAAATCTTTGTAAAGTTAAAGTTATTATTTTCTTATTTATAAAGAAAATAAATAAAAGGTACTCACTGGTAATTGGTGAGTCAATGTGATCTAAAAGAGTTTGCAAAAGGTTTATTCTTGACCTGAGAGTTTTGAATAAATTTGATTGATGATTGTTTTGTGCTGAGTTGATTTTGTGATTGACATCATCACTAGAAATGTTGCCTTGCAGCTTCTTTGTTGAAAGTTTGGACAGTGAACCTGTCACAGAAAAAGGTTTGTAAAGGTAAAAAAATAATTAACAAAAAGTTAAGTTTATTTTTAAAGGATAAAAGTTAGTACAAGGTACTAACTTTCAAAGTTTCTTTTATAAGGAGGAAATCCTGAAATTGAATTCCAACAAATTGGGATAGGAAAAAGTGATCCAGATGAAGGACAACAAGAGGCTTTGAGGATAGGGAAATAGTTGAAGAAATTTGAGAGGATTAGGGTTGAGTCAAGTTGAGAGGATTGATGCTAAGCAAAGTCAATAGGATTGATGACAAGTGAAGTTGAGATAATTGAGAGAGAGAGAGGGAGGGATGAGCAGGTCAACAAAGGATGGGGAAAGGGATGAGCAATATTGGATAGGGAAAGGAGAAGGGTTGAGTGGGGTTGATAATTTGAAATACTGCCTGAATTGGAAATGAGGTGTGACTCCTCTTATACCATCACTGCCAGCATAGTTGGCTGGGCTGAGATCATCCCAACTAATTTAAACTTGGTTGATATTAACCAATGAAATTAAAGTCAAAGGGGAGTATATTGGATTTGTATTTAATTGGTTGAGATCAACCAAGTTTAAATTGGATTAGTGCATTCCAGTTTAACTGGGATGATATCAGCCCAGTTGACTATGCTGGCAGTGCATATGGATCCCTGAAATCAAACAATCATGGTGAGTTCAGCATAGACTACAAACATTTTATGAAACACATGTTAGTTTCTTGGCATAAACCACAGAATGATGATGTGTTGCTTTGTCTTGTGTTCCACATAGATTTTATGTTTTATAGAACTTACATTAGGAACACTTCCCCCAAAAGTGACTGTCTACATCAGTGAAGGAATCTGTAGGCAAGTTACAAGCAAACAGCCCTGGTGCCTACAAGTTACAACAATGAATACAAGTGAGTTGAGTTTACCCAAAAGGCTAACTTACCCTACTTCAGGAAATATAAACTGCTCTGACCTGCTGGTCCAACAATTCCTTGGAACAAACTCTCCAAGTAGTTCTGGGACATGGCCACCTAAGATCACGCTTTTTGACTTCTCAAACAAGGAAGTAGAATCTCTGATTGGATGGGCATGTCCAAGAACTGCTCAGACAGGCCATTCTGAGAACTTGTTGGGCTTGTTGGTCCAAGCAATTAGTTCCAGCAGTGCTCTTTAAATGTTATGTGATCCCAAGTTTCATCAATGAAGAATACTCAGGAATGATCATCTGATTTCAAAATTTTGTTTGGTTCACTTGAACCTGTCAGGTTTTGTGTCCAGGATGATAGTCCCCAGTGAACCCATGGAGCTTGATCACTACAAGTCCCCTTTTCTTCTGTTGACCAATGGCAGCAAATTTTGGTCGCCAGTGCTTTATTTTTATGTAGTTTGTGATCCAAAGACCTTTGTATGCTTTTTTTTTACAAGTTCAATCCACCGCCTATTTGCTCCATTTTCATTTTTCTAGGAGAAAATAGAGATCTATTTGATCTTGCTTGCTACAACATAGTCCACATGACTGATTCCTTTGACGCAAATTATTTCTTATACTGCTGATAGTTTGAACCAGAAGTTCAACTAGTGATGTTCTCGACCCTTCTAGACTGAGTCTACTCCGATATCGGCCATGCAGCTGAGCCAGAAAGTGGTCGGTGGGTCCGAAACTGGGCAGAAACCTCCTTCTCTTCGACAAAACCCCCAAGACTGACGTATCCGATCCAGCCAGCCCAGCACAGCAAACCACCACCAGAGCCACTGCAACGACCAGCGCTTCCATTGCAGACCACCGAGATGGCAGACCAACTTGTATGTCTCCACTGTACTAGACTCGCCATAGATATGCTCACCCGGCTTTTATTGGTTCACTCTGCAGACCGAAGAACAAATCTCCGAATTCAAGGAAGCCTTCTCATTATTCGATAAGGATGGTGATGGTACTATCACCACCAAGGAACTCGGTACTGTTATGCGATCGTTAGGCCAAAATCCTACCGAGGCCGAACTTGGTGATATGATCAATGAGGGTCAGTTTCTTCCTCATTTTACCACAAGGATGCCGACATATTACCACAGTTATCCTCCGAAAACAAAAAAGAGAAACAAAACAGAGGGAGGAAGGAAGGAATGGTGCTGAATCATTATCTTTTTATTCCACAGTCGATGCCGATGGAAACGGTACCATCGACTTTCCAGAATTTTTGACCATGATGGCTCGAAAGATGTTCGTGCTCATTCACATTTCTTAATGATCACACCAGCTTCCTCTAATGAAGCTTGTCCTTTCTTTTTTTCATCAGGAAAGACACCGACTCCGAAGAAGAGATCCGGGAGGCATTCAAAGTTTTTGACAAGGATGGCAACGGTTTCATCAGTGCTGCTGAACTTCGTCACGTTATGACCAATCTTGGTGAGTTCTTGATCCCTTCCACTTCTGATCGAGGTAACTCCGGTCGTTTGCCGATATTCTATCAAAGAGTACGAGTACTAATTACCTCTCTCTTTCTTATTCATACTCACAGGTGAGAAATTATCGGACCAAGAGGTCGAAGAAATGATCAGAGAAGCTGATGTCGATGGGGATGGCGCAATCAATTATGAAGAATTTGTTCGGATGATGCTTAGCAAATGATCATCCCTTTACTCTTTATTTTCTAATATTTCAAAACAGAGAGAAGAGAGCCATTACTACAAAAATAACGAATGTCAGGATTGATGATCAGACGTACAGGGGAATTGAAAGAACAAAAAAGAGATCGATCACAGATGAGGGAGAGTGTCAATTTTAGTTGTTTTGAAGAAGAAGAAAAATCAAACTCCCCCCTCAACTCCCTCCGTCCTTTGCTTTTTCTTTGTTGGTCAACAGTAGTGCTCCCAACATCTTTTTTATATTTGCGAAGTCAAAGCCAAGTAGTAGTATTTCTCTTTTTGTATTCCCTTATATTTTTCGATTCGTATGGGAATATCAGTTTTTTTAAACGAAGAAATGGCAAATGTGCATCCAGAAGAAAAGCGGTTACATGAAGATCCAATATGCCAATTCACCTCCTTCGATTGGGAAGCTATGCAAGAACGGTCTAATCAGTTTTGCGCTCATGAACTTGAACTAGCAAATCCTTACTCCAATGCAATCCTACAATTTGGAATGGTGCCGCTCAAGTGGGTCATCTCAAGATTGTCAGGGTCCACTTCAAAAAGCCTTCAAGGTTGGGCTATCTCCATCCCATCAGCAAATAATCAAACAGGAGCACCAACCAATACACAAAAAATCACTTAGCTATCGAATGGGCCGACCGCCTCAAAGGAAGGAGAAGCTGTTCCCTCGTTATGCACCCGCAAAAAGCCTCAGGCCTCGTTTGGCCGTCCATGATCGTCATATACGATCATGGTAGATATTTCGGGGATGCACAGCATATGACGGGGGATGATGAACATGTTTGGCCGTCCACGTCATATCCACTCACATATGACGGAAATGGACAGCGGGATATATCTCCCTGCCAAATTGAAAATTTTGGGTCCCCCCCAAAATGTACCGTCATAAGAGCCACTAATCGCTCTCCCCACCCTCCCATCTCCATCACAAACCCATCCCTCCATCCGCTCCTACCGGTGCCATTCCACCCCGTCCCCCCAAAAGACCACCCTGTTGTCCTAAACTCCCTTCACGTCTACCCACTCCTCCTCCTTTTCCCTCTACCACCGGCTCCCAACCGTCTACTGCGTCTATGAATAGTATCCCTATGTCCGGATTGCATCTTCAATCTGATGAGCACTTCCGGTCTCCCCATTTACCTCCAATCTCGCAGATGGATTGGGCCCCCAGCAATACTCTTCCCCCGCTTAACGTTGGACGTAGCAGAAGTTTCTATACCAGCTCGCACGCTTCCTACCCGGTGGATTGGTCCCCCACCCCAAGCCCAACGAGTCAGCCACTGCCGTTACCGCTCAGTGGCACTCCAGTTTCAACCTCCACTCAACCTGATCCAAGTTTTGATCCAGCTGAATCCGACAAATCTGCGGAGACAATCTGACCCAAGACTCTTCATTGGAGTGGAGCAATGGAGAAACTTGCTCTTCAGGTCTATTCTGATGCTGTCTTGGATGGAAAACGATCCAATGGGGGTTTCAAATCTGAAGTACATAACTCTGTTGTAACAAAGTTGAACAAACATTTTCCCGGGTACGACTTCATGCCTGCCAAATGTAAATTGAAGCTAAGCCAGGTCAGTTTTTTTGTATTATTTTAATCTTCAAGCCTTTAATGCTCACCCCAAATGTTGAATGTTGTAACAGTCGTTCAAGAAAGAATATGACACTTTTATTACCTGTTGCCACGCAAGCGGTTTTGGATGGGATGATGTTTGATGTGAGGTCACAGCTTCAAACAAAGTGTGGGAGAGCTTCTTGAAAGTGAGTTGCACATGGAGTCTTTGCACACTTCCAGAATGGATTCTGACTTTTTGTTTACAGTCTCACCCGCAAGCATGATGGTTCCGCAACCAGCTGTTCCCAGAATGGGAACAACTAAACATCATCTTTGGTTCAACTGCAAAAGGCGACCTCGCAAAGACTCTGAACCAACGTGCAAGGGAAGGTGGTGGGCAAGACCCGGCTAATAACAACAGCTCAAGCTCAGACAATGACAATGCAGAGCACCAAGATTGTCATAAGCCTCCTGCAAGAAAACGGATTTGCCAAACAACCGAAGCCGCATTTAGCAGTGCCATCCACAATCTCATTGACGCTTTTGTCCCAAAGAAATCAAGCCCTCAAGCCAATGCTGTAGAAGACCAGTCACCCAAGGGTTGTCAAAACACCAAGCATCAAACAGACAATGATGCCGTGACTCAAGCGGTTGCCTTGTTTCAAACAACAATGGCCTCTCAGCTTGCATTCTCAGATGTGGTCATTGGCTTTAGTGTCCTCAACAAACCATCCAAGGTGTGAATGTACCTCCAACTTGAGGAGCAATACAAGGACCAATGGCTCTCGTCCGAAATCAAGAAAGAAGGCCCAATGATCTGACTGATCAAAATCCTACTCTTACCATAGTTTCCCTAGTGCTTGTCTTGTCTTACCTAAACATTGATCACAATCACTGTTAGCCTTACCGTAGTTTCCCTAGTGCTTGTCTAGTCTTACCTAAACATCAATTGCAATCACTGTTAACCTTACCGTAGTTTCCCTAGTGCTTGTCTAGTCTTACCTAAACATTGATTGCAATCACTGTTAGCTTAGCCTATTTAGTTATGCCCCACCTAAACAATGAAACATGACAAAGACTGTTTGCTTGATGTATCCAATATTTATTATACCTACGGTGATTGATTTCTTGCTCATGCCTCACACTTATGTCTATATCCTGCTGTTGTTTCAACAAACTCAAGAATACTGCTTATATGTACATCAAGCATGTACCTGTTTTATGCTTCAATCTCTGTTATTGTTCCCAACACTTTGGGTCTATTAAACTCAAACACGGCTATGTAATGCATTACCCACATGTGTGCTATTTATATCACAACACTTGTGTCATTTTTTGCCACAGATTGCCTTGTATTTTCATACGTTAACTACGGACATGGTATTGCAACATGAAGAAAAGCTACTGATGAGACGGCACAACTGCTATTGTGCCAAATTGGGTTCATAAGGAAGAAGAACATGGTTTTTTTTAGTACTTGGGGGTAAGGCTACATATTTGTTGGATCAGACAACTCATGTTATACAAAGTCAGGGAGGGGGGTATGAAAATGATAATTTTATGGTAAATTGTGTTATTGGGATGCTGACAAATGTTTCAAGGTAGGTAACTACATAGACCCAGAAAATAAGCAGTTAAAATGATTGTGTGGCTTATCATATAAATACCAAGGTATTTATTGAGTCCGGCGTGCAACCCGAGAAGAACGCAATGATTGGACACCTCGTTGTTGGAGAACTTGTTGGTATTGCTGCCACATTGACTCCGCAATACCATCTCGCCATTCACGAAGTGCCACTTTCTCGCGATTGGTGAGGTTGGTGGGCGCAGCCACGGAATTACTGGAGTGTTAACGCTTTCATCCAAAGCAGCAGCTAGTTCGGCCGCAGTCACATTGAAGAAATCATTGTTATCAACCCCGGAGTGATCAATTGAAAAGTTATGAACAATGGCCAACACAAAAACAAGATTACATTGGGTGCTAATATTGTAATCCAGCGGGTGGGTGAGGATTGGGAAACATTTTTTCCAAGCGCCAAACGTCCTCTCAACCACGTTGCGCAAGGAGGAATGGCACAAATTATATAATTCCTCCTTTGTTGAAGGCCTGTAGGTACTCATAAAAAATCATCAGACTCACAGTGCTTTGCATCACATGATGCAAGGAAAAGCAGTGTACCTTTGATTTGCTGACGCTTGCTCGCGCAAGTGATATCGCACCCCGCAATACGGCACAAGAACACCAGGGGGTAGTGTGTATCCTGCATTGGCCAAGTAAAATGAGCCAGGTGGGATTGTGAAGTCAGTTGAGCGCGCATGAGCCAACACCCTTGCATTGTGAGCAGATCCCTCCCATCCAGCGCAAAGGTAGGTGAAGCGCATGTTGAAATCCAAGACAGCCAAGACGTTCTGGGATAAGAATCCCTTGCAATTTTGGTAGGGAGCCGACATCACCTTGGGCACCTTTGCAGGCACATGTACCCCATCAAATGCAACCAAGCATGCATCAAAAAACGGACTATACTTTCCGTTGTCAAAGATTGATGGATGAGTTACACCAACGGCCGCCGGTTTGATGTACAACGGGGCCCACCACATGGTGGAAAATTCGCCAGATTGTCTTGCCGCTATGTTGGAATCAATCTTGAGCCTGTCGGTTTGTCGCTCCTTGACCAACTATATACATAAAAATTGCCAGTTGTTCTTCAATTGTAAGGGCTTGGGAAACTGGCTTGACATCAAGTTGTGAGAGCTTCATTGCAAGCAATTGAAAGGTTTCATTTTTTAAGCAAAACATTGTCCTGCAACGTCGTGGATTTCCAGTCAAAATAAAATCTACATAGCAAGCACCGGTAAGGGAGGAGTTGTTGTATGGAGTCTTGATTGATTTGGACCACTCTGAGAGTGTGGTAAGAATAACAACAATAATTATAATTTTGATAACTACACGCAGTCGTTCCTCTTGGAATCTGGGGTGGACTTGGATGTTTGACACGTCTTGTGGAGGATTGGGAGGGGGGGAAGACATTGCACCAACAAGCAGTTGTTGGGTCACGTCACTGGGGCTCAAAGTGCTTGCACGGGTTCAGTTAAGCAGCTGCTTCCTGGGGTGCGCCAAACACTCCAGGATGACATTTGTGTTTTATGATGTGTGCCAAACGGTCCCATCAATATGTGACAGGAATTTTCACACTGTGTCATATGCACAGCCAGGAAAATCCATTCCAGGATTTGCATATGACAATCTGCGCTCACAATCTATTACAATTGTGGACGGCCGAACGAGGCCTCAATTGGATACACTGCTAGCAGCATCACTTTGGCCATATTAGGTCCGATCCCAGCGGCCGGTAAAAACACTCTGTGCGGACAATGTTGTGCACCACACAATTATTGCGCAATCAAATAGAAACAAGCTGTGAGGTATAAACATTTGAGAATTTGATGTGGGACTCGTCTCAGAGAGGCAATGATGATGTGTATCTGTGGGTGATTCCTAGTGTCATAGATGTTGCTAAAAACTCACAACGACCAAATCAACGCAGTCATTTGATCAACAGCCTTGTACACTGAGCAACACCAATTGTGATCAGACAAACAAATTTGGGTCTTGCCAAGATTGGGTGCAGGGTGGTCTTTTTTCATCTTTGAAACTAAGAGAACCCATGTATGCCTTAGAGAACGTCATCAGCCAAACAGGAAGTTCAGCTCCGGCGTCTTTGTCCTGGAGGGCAACCTTCCTCTAGGCTATAAACCAGCACGTTTCATGGCCCCAGGAAGCTGTCCCTCTACTCTAGGCCCCAGTATCAACACGAATTAAGCTGAGGTGTGGTGATGCTTAGATGAGTTTTTGTTTAAGTTGCCTATTGCCGGCCCTATTGCCATCAAGTGATTTTTTGCTTATTATTTTTTTTGGTATCCATGGCCGGTCATTATTTTATAGGCGAGGATCAGTCATGATACATAATTACCATCCAAAAAAAAAAAAGGGAAATTACAACATTAGTTGCTATAATTGTGTCTAAATTATATCCAGAAAGGAAAAATTGATTAAAAAGAATGAAAATTGAATATAACTTCCATTAGATCTACATACATACTTGATAAATATTTGTTTATGTACCTGATTTTTTTTTATGTAAACTAACTTTTGAGAACCCCCTTCCTTCCTTCCCTTACATCCTAAAATCCAAATTACAAACAAATCAAACCAACTATTTACATCTTTATATTTAAATCCATCCCCTCCTCCTCCCCCTCCCCCTCCGCAGAAAAAGAGTAAATAAATAAATATTCACGTATGTATACATTGATGGTATTAAGAGATACATACTTAAAAATAAGCTGCCAAGAAAGAAAAATAAAATAAACAAGATCAACCCTTGCCTGTACTTTCAGAAAAGGAATAATAAATAGAGGGTTGGAAAAACAACACCCTCCTTTTGGCAAACAACACCCAACAACCGTCAACGGACGGTTGGCGGGTGTTGTTTTTCAAATTTGACACCCACGTTTGGGTGTTGTCCAAACCAACATAAATAGATTTTTTTATTATATTTTTTTTCGGGTGTTGGCATCCTAATCCAACACCCAAGAAGGGTGTTTTTGGGTGTTGGCATCCTGATCCAACACCCAAGAAGGGTGTTTTTGGGGTGTCGGCATCCTGATCCAACACCCGAGAAGGGTGTTATTGGGTGTTGGCTCGCCCTCATAGTCTTCCAAGTTTACAAGAGGGCTTGCCTGCTTCTCTTCACCCTCTTTATTGGATACTGTCGGATTTTTTGGGTGTTGATGATCGCTAGTGGTGCAAATTGGATAGGGTCGCTGTTTTTGTTGCCCGAAACCTATTCACCAGTCTTGCTATCACGCACAGCAAAGAAGCTTTGCAAGGAAACCGGAGAATTGAAATATTACTCTGCTCATGAAAAGGCCGACTAGTCCATCAAAGCGGTTGTTCACAGGACAATCTTTTGGCCTTTTGAAATGATGTTCACAGAGGTGGGCTTCTTTTGGTTCATACTCCAAAAGCCACAAACTAACCTCTTGAGCTGTCTTCCCCTCAGCCTATTCTTCTATTTGTAACCATCTACCTGGCTCTAGTTTATGGACTACTCTATGGACTCTTCGAGGTGATTAACTTTCTTCCATTTTTGAGCCGGCGTTACAAACGGGATTTATCAGGTTGCTACATTGCTTACACAAATCTACAGGCTTTCCCTGTCATCTGGGGTGAAATTAGAGGCTTCACTCCATAGCAGACGAGTCTAGTCTTCACAAGGGTTGGGATCGGATCTGTGCTTGACGCAGCGTTGAATATATATCTTGCTTGGCCAATGGTAAGAATTGTCGATAAGTGGCACGGTTATCCACCTTGCAAAATGAATCTCTACGGTGCCATGGCCGCCGCTCCTCTGCTTGTCGCAGGAATATTGTGGCGTGGTTGGACTGTTGCATATGTGTCAGTCCCTTGGTGGGTCCCCGCTCTTCCAACAGTGTTACTTGGTATCACGTAGGTTGTTTGGTTTCGTCTCCCCCTCTCTAGGAAAGCACTGATTATTGTCAAATTTCCTCCCAAAATACACCTCAAGATTTACATCGGAGCCAGGCAAGCCCTCTCGTGAACTTGGAAGACTATGAGGGCGAGCCAACACCCAAAAACACCCTTCTCGGGTGTTGGATCAGGATGCCGACACCCAAAAAGATGGACAATATAAATATAAATAAAGCAAAGTGTGAATAGCCCTTACGATGTATTTACATACTCGATTGGATATGACAACGTGTCCTTTCTCGATCCTTTTTTTTATTTTTATTTTTAGTGCAGATTTGATTTAACATTGCGCACTATGCATATTCATCTGGCTGACAAAAAAAAACAATTGTAGTTTTACAACCGTACATATGTAAATAGAGTTAAGGAGTAATGACGGAGTTTCTGTAAGATGATTATACTAGTGGTTTTTTTTTTCTTGGGGGGGGGGGGGGAAGAAATAGAAAAGTAAAGTTAAAAAAGAAAGGAAAAAAGGGAAGAGGAAGCCTGAAAGGAGTCGAGTTCGCATGTCGGTGATGGTCATTGGTGGGTTCCTTCGGCGTCCTCCCTCTGTCGGAATTGAGGGAGCCTTGCCGAGATTTGGATGAAGGCTTCGGTTGCCTTCTTTCTCGATCTGCACCTCGTTCTCTTCCAGGATTTACTAAGTCAA
>LUKR01000406.1:0-20675 GCA_019395275.1 Puccinia brachypodii | reverse complement strand
TTTATTTAAAACACACAGTCTGTTCCTGTCACTCCATATCTTTCATTGTGCATACAGCCAATACAAGAAAATTGGGCTTCTTGCAAACCCAAGTTTCACAAAACATCAACTGCCTTGCTACGATATTAACATAAGTAGGTACAAATCACGAATAGATTGACGTAATGAACTATGTTCTTTGACTCAACACCCTCTTTATTGTAGACCTTGTTCCCAGATGGAGTGGATTGTTTTTCTCTGACTTGACCAAACTGAAAAACAATTCCTTTTTTTCCATCTTTTTCCATGATTGTTCTCTCATATTTGATATTGTTTTCATATTAATTTGTCCCAACCAGATTGAGTTGGAAAGCTTGTATACTGTCTAATTATCATACTAGCCTGGTTACAAGCCATTATCACCATTCCTTCTCCTCACCTTTAATCTTGAGTCCCATCAGTGCCACCTCAGTCCCCAAAAACTACCACTGAGTCCGTTCAAAATCTACCTCTCTATCTTCTTACTTCAGCCATAAGCTGTTTTTCCTCAACACAAAGTTGTCATCCACAGGTACCCTGTGCTTCTCCAGTGGAAAGCGCGTTGGGACACCTCTGGACAGAAATCTTGGCTTCCAATTGAGATTTTGATCAGAGGGAGAGAGAAAGAATTCAGATGAGAGAAGCTTGAACAAGAAGTGGTGCACTGCAAAAAACTGGGTCAACTGGGAGCAGTTGAGATTCAGAAACTATAAACAAACTTGTGGTGTTACACCAACCTTTCTCAAAGGTTGATCCAAGCAATCTTCAAAATGCACATCTCAGCCCAGCATTTTAACCGTGAGCAAAGGTTTATCCAAGCAAGGTTCAATGCACAGTCCCTGCGCTCATTGCAGTGACAATGAAAAAAAAAGGCAAGTATGTGGAGCTACAATGGTAGCTTGGTTGGAGCATCCAGTATATCAACTGTGAGCAGTTGACACAGTTTTTTTTTTTTTTCTTTTTTTTTTTTGCAGTGATGCACTTTTTATGTTCTCTCAAGGGGAACTCTGAGTAAGATGGTCTGTAAGAGAAACCCCTCTGACTTGATGGATGAATTTCAAATCTATCTGGGAACAACTTAATTCTGGGAGAACCTGGACTGTGTGACTGGTGAACAACATACGAGACTTAAACAACAAGTGAAGGTCAGAATAATAATGATGGGATACTACTGGATACTGGAGGACTTCCTGTCAGCCAAATTTGTTAATTTAGATGGGAGGGTTAAAGCTTATTTGCTGGTGAAAATTGTTTGATCTTGAGGTTTCACCAGCAAACAAAGTTTAGCCGGTCCCTCCAGATTAAGACTTCTAGACAATGGAAAGTCCTCCACTACAATACTACCATACTAGAATACAGGGTACTACAGTTTACCAGGATTTTACTACTTATTAGATGGTTAGCAGAATTCTGACCGCTCCCAGCCATCTGACAGGGGGTCATATGATAGTCAGAGAACAGAGAAGAGAACCAAATGGATAATCTGGTCATCCCCTTCTCCTGAATCCTACAGGAGTTGAATTGTGTCTCATCATAGGTTTCCACCCAAAAATCATGACAATTTCACTGATTCTTGTGGTCACCAAGTCTAGATTTACAAGTTGAAAATTGAATTTAAAATCAAAGAAAAAAAAAGATAACAAAATTGAAAGGTATTATTGGGAGAGCTGATGATACCATGAATGGTTATTTGATTTAACTATTATTAAATTTTGATTGAAAGATTATTGTTGTAATTTATCAGCAACCAAATCAATAATCTCTTCGATTTTCTTGCCAACGTTTTTCAAATCTTTGACAGTAGATTGCCAGACTGGACCATGATGTGGTTCGGCTGCTTTACATCTACTGACCAAAGCATCTCGTTCCTCCTGTAGAGTTTGTAAGAAATGAAATGAAATAATAATAATAATGAAGAAAGTGAGTATGAAGAACGACGAAGCAGAAAAGATGGGTTTACAAGGAGACTTACTTGAGTTCCGTGCATCTTCAAAAACTTATAATAGATCCCAAAGGAGTCACCGCAATCCGAGTCAGCAGCGATCGCCTTCTCCAACCAATTCCGAACCTTATCCAATTTACGTTCGGCCCAGAGTAATCTAGCGACAGTGACGATGACTTTGGAGTCGTTATTGCATTTCTTCAAAGCGTCTGCTCCTCTGGCTTTTCTCTGGGGACGAGGTTCGTACCAAATTGATTGAGAATGGAGTAAACCAGAGTTGGGACAATCTTGTAAGGCTCTTGACATCATATTTCTGGCCTGGATTCCGACCGCACTGGCAGTAGTACTACTACCGGTAGTATGTCCTCCGGCCCGCTCCTCGATCGAACAACTTTCTGACCAGAGTTCTTCATTCTTCGGGTTATGATGTCTTGCCCGTTCCATGATCGCACGCGCTTTGATAGTCATTCCGACCCTCTCTTCCAACCTCGAGGAGAGTATCCACAGTGGTATACATTTCGGACACTTCTTCGTCCCAACTCCATACGCACTACGTGCGCCTGAAACGTCTTCCTTTGACTCCAGAATTTGTCCCTTGATCATATGCAGTTTCTCCGAAGCTGGGAATTTGACCAATGCTTTCTCTGTTATTTCAAGCGCTTCATCTACAGACCCATGTTGTCGCTCGAAAACTGCATTCTTAATCCAAATCTGTATTTGCACCATCAAGAATGGAAAGTGGTCAGGTATTCCGTGAAGCAAACTGGTTCCACTCATTCACGAGGTCAAATGTATAAAACAAAAGGGTTACTTACACGTTCGGTACCAGCCACGTCTCTAGCTCTTTTCATCAATTGCTTAGCAGCTTCGATCTGGCCATTCTCCGATTCAAGCTTGACAGCTGCCAACCAAACCTGTTCGCTTTCCGGGTTAGCTTCGAAGGCGTCCCCGAGGATCTTACGAGCCCCATCGACGTCATTATTAGTCTGCCAGCATTCCTTGGCGGCCATTAACCATAAGATTTCGGAATGAGGACAGCAATGGACGGCCCTCTCTAAGAGTTGAAGCAGGGATCCACTCGTCCCGTGTGTTTTCTCTAGATCCGCCGCCTTTCTCCAAAGCTCCGCCTTGTTGGGGAATACGTTCAGTGCGTAGGAATATATCGAACGAGCTGTTTCGATATAGCCATTCGCGAGTGAGCTCTGTGCATCTTCGATCCATACGTCTCTCCGATCTTCATCCTCCACGTCGAGATGGATTGTTGCTTTAATGATGGCTTGACAGGTGACGATACTTTTTTGAGATTCGCATTTTTCGGCTTCTTTAATCCATTGTTCCCTAGGCAATTCCGCCCCGTTCTTTTTGAGAGCCAAGACACCTTTACTCATCAGTACTTCGACGCGATCTAATGCCTTTCCTTCTTGTTCCTCGAGTCGACATGCAGCAATCCAAATCTGATGACTCGTGGGGATCGTTTGACGGGCCTTGTTTAACACTTGTTTGGCCCGGTCGGGGCTTTCCAGTCTAGCTAATGTCAACCAAAGCTCGTCTGAGAACGGAACTACTTCCACCGCTCGTTGGAGTAAGATTCGCGCGTCTTGTGGGTTTTCCTCCAGATTTACGGCCTCTATAATAAATTATAATTATACAAGAAGATGTTATTTCTTTTCAGCTGGAGTTGCCCATATAATTTGGCGAAATAGTGAGACCACAATTTGAAAGATAATCAATACGTACCTTTCCATAGTTTAACTGAAGTAGGTACATATTCAAGTGCCTTCCGTAAGACCCTTTTCTTAGCAGCGATTTCGTGTTCCAACTCGACAGCTTTGAGCCATATCTTGACTGAATGTGGAAGATGAATGACTGCATCAGCCAAGACGACTTTGGCATTTTCTTGTGTCTGTAGGAGGGGGAAAAGATTATGGCAACTTCAGTTCTCAATTATCAGCTTCTCACTCCTCAGACCACAAAAGGAAACCATCGCTTACGTTTATATTTGCATTTTCTAGCCAGGCATCCTCGCTCTGTGGACATTCAATACAACCTTGTGCCATAATTTTACGTGCGGCCACTTGTTTCCCAGCAGCGACTTCGACTCGAGCAGCAGCAATCCAACCGGGAGCGTGTTTTGGGTTACTTTTGGTGAGACTGGCTAATAGAGCCCGGGCTCGTTTGATGTCACCGATCTCAGCTTCAGTTTTGAAGACGATCGAATTCATTTGGGTGAGGTATCCTTTGGGGTCGATCGTCGTTGAACCAGAAACAGAATCCTTGACTTGATCTAACTTGAGCCCTAACACTTTATCTCTTGCCGCGCCGATCTCGACAAAGTTGGTCATCACACCACCGGATGTTGATGATTGTTCTCCGGCTGGTGTGATATCTCCATTCATTTGACGATTATCCAGACTTGTCTCTAGTCCGACCTGATCTCGTTGACCGAGGAGTACACTGTCGGGGATAGCATAGGTACGTAGGTTGCCTTCTTTCCTTAATTTCTTGTGACCTCGACCAGCAATATTTCCGACTTCGGGCAAGTTCTCCCATTCACTATCTGATACACTACTGAGTGATCGTTTCAAGTCAGCAAATTGGCTTTGGATCTTGGGTCGCTCCTTTTCGAGACGTTCTTGTTCTAACTTTTCCCGTAGCTCACGTCTAGATTGACCACGTCGTTCAAGATGCATATCGATCGATTCATAGATTTTGTCGGCTTCCTCGTCTTCTTGGTCGTAAGGGGCTGAGGCGAATAGGTTGGTCTCATTATCTGGGTCCTGAAATTGTTCATCATCTCCCTGTACGGTGGTATCCTCTTCTCCTCTGGCTGCTTTGGCTGCAGCAATCGCCTCCGGTGTTGGCCCTTCTCTAGCCGGTCCGATATCAGAACGCGTCGTGAATCCAGACGCCCCACGTCCTAATCCGGCGACGTAGCTAGGCGGGGCTTGCATCTTGAGGAAGGCATATCTAGATTAATTATTCCCCAAGATTAGTCACAAGAAAAAAATGAAAAGGTGCAGAAAGCTACAGTTATCAGCAGAAGGAAAGCGGCTTACTTGTCTGAGTTTGTCGGTGGCATCGTGTACCCTGCTGAGAATTTACACTGGTGAGTTTTTGAGTTTTTGGTTGAAGTAGGCCACTGGGGAGAACTTCCTCGGCCATGGACTATCCGGCGCCTGTCACAAAGCTGTCACAAACGACTCACCCGGCGCTGCCGACGGACTCCCCAAGGACGGCAGCCCTCCCAAGTTACAATTCTTGTTGAACAAAACAGCAGGGTGAGCATGGACGAGGCGAGATGGGCGTTGAACAGAAGTAAGATCATGTCGGAGCCAGCTCTAGGAGTACTGGGGTCAGCTCTAGGAGTACTGGGGCCAGCTACAGAATCCCCTGAGACGCTCCCCTGAATTTGACTCTCGACCTTTGACCATCAAGGCTATTTTTCCCGTCTCGTGCTCTTCTTGGAATCTAACTGCCTTTGCTGTTGATAGTTGGAGAGGAAATGCCCTCGATTTATGGCGAAATTTAACAATCGCTCAGTGATCTGCGTGTTGCGTATTGGTCTCCGGATAAACACGATGACGCCCTTTTCATCGGCTTTCAGATCTGGAGAAGACCCAGGTGCACTTGTGTGGACATTTTCTTTGCACAAGCCAAACACCAAGAGACCATCATTATCAGAATTTTCATGTGTAGAGAGACTTCAAAAAAAGGACCAGGATAAGAGATGGGGATTGTACAACAAGAGGATACATGAACACACACACACGATACGAGTTTTGAATTTTTTTGGGGTTGGATTTTTTTAATTTCCCAGGAGAGATAATTGCAACAACAGGATCCCAGAGAGGGAGGAATGGCAAAAATATGTGTGATATATTTGGGTGATATGTATTGGTAGAGTACGTATGGAATGGGATGAATTCGATCTGGCAACAAAGGAGAAGAAACGTAGCAATCATACAAGGACGAAAAAAAGAAAGAGAAAAGAAAGCAAAGGAGAGCCTTATCGATAAGGGAAAAAAGGGAACTGGATCGTCTGGGTAGAAGATGTGCCCGGAGAAGACAGTCGATTATCATACAAACCTTGTTGTCCGGCGGTGAGATCCGGAGACAATGAAATAAGCAAGAGAGCAATGTGTCGAGGGGTCACATGGCTAAGGCGGCTTGTAGCTCTTTGAGCTCGGCGTCTTCGTCTTCTTCTTGTTGTCTCTGAGCGACCGTCCGGGCGGATACTAAATAACAAACGGGCAAGTTGAGCGCCTCTTCTCAAGTGTGCACACGGGCAAGGAGAAAAGGAAGGACTTACCGGCAGGCCGCTCGGTTTGGCCGGGTGAATGTAATGGAACACTGTCTGCTCCCACTAGGCGACTCTTCAACTCGTCCTGTTCAAGCTCTTCCAGTTCAGCCTTAATCTCGTCCTCGTCCAACTAGGGTTGTGAAGTTCATCATTAGAAATTCAATTCACATCTTAACAGGTGCTCGCTTTCGAGGTAATGATTTTTGGAAATAGAGTAGTAAAATACTGACTTCTTGGCCCATTCCGACCGGGTTCGAGATCGCATCCGAAATCTCATTGGTCAGGTCCATTTGCTCTCGAATCGAGTCCATCGTAGCATCGACCTTATCAATGTTACTGTATATATAGGGTCAGTTCCGGTTCATCAGTGTCGCTTCTCAATTCGGTACGTGGCACGAGAGTTCATTCTGTAGAAGAAAAACGAACAGATTGCCATGGATGCCTTTCAAGACATCAGCACCACGACGCATGGCTTGCATGGTTTCTAAGTTCATATTTGCCGATTCAATCGCATTGACCTGTTGATAAAATTAAATGCAGTTTTGTTGGGGAGAAAAAGAAAAGAGGCCAGGTCAGGTTATCGGTTGCTGACAAAGGAGTGTGTTTGTCATCAGACCTGAGTCTCCAAAGTCATCCGTCGACCGGCGAGACGGTCGAGCTCTTGTTCATATAACTTCTTCTGTCGCAGGGCCGCTGTGGCTGCGCGTTTATTGGTGGATGCGTTGGCTTTTGCTTTCCGGAGCTCGTCCTCGATTTTCTTACTGTTATCATGATGAAGGATAGGTGGACGATGAATATGTTGATGTTGATGTACATGTATGCATGTTAGTATATGTATGGGGTAAGTGGATAGCGAAAGAGACGTACTTGAGATGGTCCTCCTTCTTCTCTAGCATGATGAGATGCTGGCGGAGTTCAACAATCGTCTCACGGGCTTTGTCCCGTTGATTGCCCGTGCTGGCACCGCGACCGAGTAGCCATGAGGCCCAGGAAGACATTGGATGAAATAGATGGATAGGTGTCACTGGTTGATGTGTTTCTTTCGATTAGTTTCGTTCCCAGTTCGCTCGTTGGGTTGGTTTGGTTTGGATGGATGCTTCTGAATCCTGGAGGTGGTCGTTGGTGAATTTCTTGGCTGACTGCGCGAAAAAGCCAAAGCTGATCTCCCCGAGGACCGGTCAGCTGGCAGCCATTCGGGTCGGGGAATTCAGTGGGTCTGGCACGAAGGGCAAACGGGGGTGGGCCCATTCAATTTCAACACGCCAGAAACCCATTCTTCCTATAGACCTTGGCACTCATGCAATTCATACTTTCCCTTTGGATTTGGAAGTTTTTGAATATGCCCATTCCATCACCAAAAAACCGTTTATTGTTTTTCAAGTTCCATCTTGTAGAGTAAAGTTGAAACCTCCAATGGATGACTTCCTGCAGGTTTTACGCCCCCAGTATAGGCTAAACTAAACTAAATCTGCCACTCAAATAGGTTGGCAGATCCATGATATTTGATTCAAGTTTAGTCTATGAGGGGGTGCAGATCCCACGGGCAGTCTTCCAATCATCTTCTCCATCAGACTCCCTGCACTTTTTGCAAGGAGACAAGTGGTGTAGAATCATTTGAATGGAAAAGTACCCCCATACTGTATAACATGACAACAAAACCTGTGGCCAATTTTCTTGATAATTTTAGGGAGGGATAAATGTCAATTTCAATAGATTTCTCTCTGGTTGGGGTTATCTTGAGAGCCAAAGTTAGACATCATGAGCTTGATTTCAATATTTCTTTCAGATTAAGTAGCTAGGCTCATTTTGTCAGAATTCTGGCCTCTTTTCTCACCTCTCTTCTATCTTATTGTCTGGCCAAGTGGCCCTTGCCACATGTTTGGCCAAGTGGCCTTGTTTGTGTCTGTGGCCAAGTGGCCTTCCTGTTGTTCTGTCCGGCCTAGTGGCCTAGTTGTTCTGTCCAGCCAAGTGGCCTAGTCATGTTTTCATTCTGTATGATTCCTAGCCCCCCTTTAGATCTTTCAAGGGGGCTCTCTAGTTGTCATCATATAAGTCCTGGTCCTTTGATTTGAAATAAGTATTGAGTCAGAGCTTAAAATTTCTCATGACTGATCCAGTCTTTGAGCCCCAATCCAGTAAGAAAAAGACACCTCAGAGCTGTTGAGGTTTCCATAGTGTGCTCACATGATGTATCACCACAGTCTGGGAGAGCTGTTGGATTGAACCATTACCACTATCCCTCAACCATCAGTGTCTGTAGCCTAGTTGGTAAAGGCAGCACTCTAGTATGTGTCTCAGCTTAGCTGAGGCCGTTGTGGTGATTTATATAGGCAGGTGTGGTAGAATGTCCATTAGCGGCGAAAAGCTGAGTAATGCACAAAGCTGAGCGTGAAATGCACCCCAATGACATAAGCACAAAGGATGAAGTCAGAAAGCACAACAAGAAAAAGCTTATTCTCACAACGCAGGTGGACGGAATGGTATGGATTGCGGAACAAGAGGCAGACAAGCGGACCGGATCAAGAGAACAGGTCTGGACTGTGGCGGACCGCACATGCAGACTGGTGGCAGTGGCGCGTTAGCAGGTGAATCAGAACAGTTGGAGCGGGTTCCGTCAACGGGCAGAGCTGGGGTGAAGGCTCTGGTGAGAGACTGACTAACGGGGGCTACACAGAGGGCGTGAGAGGTCAGGCGTCGGAGAGGAGCGGAGTTCAATGGAGGAGCGTGGGGGAGAAGGGCGGAGATAGCGGACTAGTGCAGGAAGTGTTGGGGTTGCAGACAATTGTGGGAATGGAGGAGCGGAGAAGGAAGGGGGGAGGGATTTGGATCTATTATGAGGAGGACTATTATTCTATGATCTATCATCATTATCATATTATTAGGATTAGGATTGTTATTGTGGTTATTTTGTTTTTATTGCTATTAGAATTGGAAAAAGGTACTTTTGCGGAGAGCAGGAAAACCTACTTACCTGTGGACTATTACGCTATAGATCAGGCTCAACGGGAAGCGCTGAAGGCTAGTGGAAGAGAGTTAGCAGTGGTAGGCGGAGTGACCAATAATCACGCAGCCCGGACACATTAATATTCTTGAAGAAGGCGTTTAGGGGACATATCTGCCCTAGAAACTAACCTTTATTCTCACACCGTGAGTTCAAATCTCACCAGAAACATCTTGCTTTTCTCACTCTCTACAAGAGCTCCTCTTTCAACCTCAAACCCTCATCATCTTGCTCCTCCTCACCAACTGAGAGTGAAAACTTAACACATTTCACTGTACTTGGTGTCCTCAAAATATGTAAGCCAAAGTCCAAATAGCTGCATACTGAACCCAGTAGTATTGCTTGTACAGTGTTGTACTTATTCAGCATCCTAGCTCAAATAATTTACATTAACGGATGAAGAAATTCCATATCCAGAATATTGGGCACATGGGTAAGGATTAATTTGGAGCATTGAATTACATCTTGTTGGAATGCAGCTCTAAACTCTAATGAAAGGGCTTACAAAAGTGCAAACATTTTTAGTACCACTTTGACCTTTTAAAATAATTATTGAATTTTTATTAATATATTAATATTATTTGTACAGTCACCTACCAATTGTTTATGGCCAGTTTGTTTGGATTACACCACCTCAACCAACCAACTGGAAGTCATGAGGCTTGATCAAGTAGTATAAATTAGGTTTCAAAGAATGATTCTGAAAACAAAAATCTGAAAAAATATTTTCTAAAAGTTACAAAAAATATCACAATTATTGCAGTTTTCTGAAAAGTTTCAATATTGCTCCAAAAAATAAGATAAAAATTGGAAAGAAGAGAATGATATTCAGGAAGAATGAATAAGAATGAAAAAAATCACCACAAAAGATTATTCAGAGGTTGGTGTCCAGGTCAAAATGCAAGTTCAATTTGATCACACTGCCTGTTCTCCTATTTTTTCCACTTTAAGTCAGACAAATGCCTCACTCCACACCCCTTTGAATCTATCTAGTAGTTATTTTTATTAAAATTTTCATTGATAATCATTTTTACCACATACAATACTCATCTTTCCAATTTTTAGTTTATTTTTTGGAGCAATATTGAAACTTTTCAGAGAACTGCAATAATTGTAAGATTTTTTGTAGCTTTCAATTATTTATTTTTTCATATTTTTTGTTTTCAGAATCATTCTTTGAAACCTATTTTATACCACTTGATAAAGCCTCATGACTGCCAGTTCGTTGGTTGAGGTGGTGTCATCCAAACAAACTGGCCATAAACAATTGGTAGGTGACTGTACATTTTTCTGTGACAGGTTCCCTGTCCAGATCCTTTTGCAAAAAGCCGTGAGGCACAAATTCAACTGATGTGGTCACTGATGTCGTCATTTCTAGCAACACTGATCATTGTTCATTAGCAAACTTGTAAGTACTTTACTAATTCATTTTATCTTATTAAATTCCTTAAAAGAATAATCCAACAATTATTCTTTATTCTTTTTATTTAGATCAACTTTGCAAAAAACTATTCCAAGTCTTCTAGATCAGATCTTTCCACCTATTACTGGTGAGAATTTTATTGTTTTTTTTTTTTTTTTGATTACATTGTTTAAAGTTATTATTATATAACAATAATATCTTTTATTTTTGATCAACTTCCTGATCTTTTCTAGATCTCTTTCATATATCAACCATTCAACTTGATTATCTTTTCTTACAGACTTATCAAGTAATTTGCTTAAAAGAAAAGTATTATCAAATTACTATTTAAATAATCTTTAAATATTATTTATTAAATAATACAATTCTTTACCACTCAACCTTTCTTTACCACTCAACCTTTCTTTACCACTCAACCTTTCTTTACCACTCAACCTTTCTTTACCACTCAACCTCCTAGTTTTCATCTATTTGTTGAGAAAACAATTAAATTTTTAATTACATTATCTGAACAGAATTTTCTCTGCCTTAAGGTAAAAAATCTCATCTTAAATGTATTCTCATAATTATAATAATTATTTTTAATTTCTTCATTTTTATTATTGTGACCTATAACTTATCTTTAAAATATTACCTTCAGTTATCTGAAATCTTTCACATCTCTCATCATATGTTCAATCATCTTGGGCCGTATGTATTTCAGTTTGCTTTGACAGTGGTAGATGTTTGAAGCTATAGACATCTTGGGTACTTGAATCCTACAATATTCCTTGTATAGGAAAACTTTATTCAAGTCTACTCATGTGAATCCAAAGGTGAAGCCCAAGCAAGGTAATTGAGCCATAGTTCCATCAGTCATGTGTGCTTAGTATATAGTTTTATGGGTGGAGTAAATAACAAAACCATGAAGTTTTTGTTTTTCATATTTTCTAGTTCAGCTAAAGAACTCTGTAACTCCAGTTCAGAATACTGAATGAAAGTTTTCATGATGAATTCATATGGATCTTATGAGATTACAGATTGATTTTTTGTGCAGATTGGTACAAATGATTCATTGATCAAATTACATAGTTCACAAAAATCCAAGCTGATCTAGTATTCAAGCACATTCAATTGCTTGGTTAGCAATTTCATGGATTTATTCACAGGAATAATTTACAGGTTTGAATATGGAATGGCTGGGAACAAAAAAATTCAGATATGACTCCATCTTAAAATAAAATAAGGCAGCAATTGTAGAACTAAATAGAACAGTTTATGTTATACTTTGACAAAAAAAAAATTTGTCAATCTAATCTATCATGTGGAGATTTGTTCAATTTTCTTAATTGATAAATGAGATGTTCTTTTATGACCAAGAAGATGTGTGACAGTGACTGGTTTAGTGATAAAGCTTGTTGTGAAGATGGAAGTTCAAAATGTTTTTTGATTCCAATTTTGGTATTATGTCTACCTTTGTTTCATGATAATGATATATTTTTGTATCTTGGAACCTGAATAGCCAAAATTGTGGATAAATGGTTTCATCAAATGTTGCCTCAGAGTAAAAAATAGTATAACATGTTACTTATATGCACCCACTGACAAACAATGCAAGTTGATGGTAAATGTTGAGCTCACCCTAAAGCCTACTGGGCTGATCCTTCCTACTGTGAACTACTGTACCCGAAACCTCTCCCCGAATGACGATGTGTGTATGTATGTATCAGGAATGTCAATGGAGGGACACTACTCTTTCTTAAATTAACGTATCGGGTCAACATGTGTGGTTATGTATGACGGCTCAGAGTGTTGTGCGATGTGAATTCCTTCTAGTAGAGGAGCATGTTTATCTTGTTGGGGCGTTCAAGCTTCGGGCATTTGAGTGGACGGTGGGTTATCGACCAGGAGAGCATGGGCTTAGAACGCACTCAGCTCGGCTACATAATCCACTCAACCACCTCAAACCATCCACTTCCACATTGACCAATATGGGCTCATCGACCGGTCAACCAAGGTGAGTTCTTTTTTTATGTATTGCACCAAGAATCCACCACATTCGCCCGATGACCTTGGTTTGATTCCAGGCACCCGATCGACTTGAAGGCACTCTCTGGGTACCTCCAGAAGAACATGTCCCAGGTCAAATTACCGATTGAAATCCATCAGTTTGAATATGGCCAAAGGTCCGTTGTACCACGATCCGCTCGCTTGCTTATTCCACTCTGGGAGGGCGTCCTCCACCTCACATCCTAAATAAATTTGTAAAATGACATACACAATTAGTCGCTCTCATGCAGGCGTTTGAAGAGCGCTCCTGCAGTTAGCTCAAGGGATATTGTATTCCAGTTTGACAAGCACAATTTTCGATGTTCACATTGCAATCAAAATTGAAGTCTTCCAACTCACTTGATTGTTGTATCGCCTCTTTTCTCAAAAATGACGCACACAGTAATCCGACTTATTACATTACCGATCAGACTGGGGCTAGATACGTTTTACGGAAGAAACCGCCTGGTCAATTGATGTCGAGCACAGCGCACGCCATCGAACGGGAATTCAAGATCCTCTCTTCCCTCCCGGGGGATTTTCCATCGCCAAAGGTTTATGCTCTATGTCTGGATACTTCAATCATCGGGACATCTTTCTACCTGATGGAGTTTATAAAGGGTCGAATATTCCAAGAGGTTGATCTTCCTGAGATCAAAAATCATGAGGAGCGGGTGGCGATTTACAAGAGTGCGATCTCGGTCTTGGCTCGATTACATTCCTTCAAACCGGCTGAGATCGGCCTGGATTCATACGGCTCTCAGAGTGACTTCTATGAACGTCAGATCAAATCATTGGGAAAAATTAGCGGAATTCAAGCTGCTACTAAAAATGAACAATCGGGCGAAGTCGTGGGCGATATCATCAAAAAGGAAGATTTATTGGATTGGTACAAAGCTCGAAAACCTCCTCACCAAATCACGATTGTTCACGGTGACTACAAACTTGATAACTTGGTTGGTCCCCTCTAACGAATAATATTATTCTAGAATCCTGGTTTGATAAACACGTCGTTGGTCAATTTAGGTCTTTCATCCAACCGAACCTCGGGTCATATCCGTATTGGATTGGGAATTATCTACCTTAGTAAGCAACTGATCATGAGATCGATTCATTTCTTATTGAAGAGCAGCTGATGTTTGAAAAAATCAAGGGTCATCCGTATTCCGACTTGGGAAACTTGCTTCAGCCCTGGTACGCACCTTCGAGTCTTTCAGTGGGATATCAGCCTTCTCTGCTTCTTGGATTCAGGTACTTGCCATTTCCTTGGGGGATTCAATTGTGTTCTGGTCAACAAGCGCTAATACAATGTGATTTCACCTACAGGGATTTGCCAATCGACCAAATGCCTGTTCGTATCACTGCGGAGGAGTTATTGAAGCAATATTGCGAACTCACTGGGAAAGAGTATCCACTCGTCAATTGGGAGTGTGCCGTATCTTTCGCCTTCTTCCGGGTACGCACTCTATGATTGAACTTGATTATATAAAGTATGTCGAGCTGATTTGATCGAAGCTCTCCATCAGCTCGCAGTAATCGCCCAAGGAATCGCCGCGCGTATCGCGAAGGGGCAGGCGAGTTCCGCTCGTGCCAACGAGTACGGAAGCAAGTTCCAGGTGATCGGTCAATACGCCATCGACACCATCGAGATCTATGAGCAAAAGAAAAGCAAAGTCATGTCATAGAAGCAACCGGAACGAAAGAGTCTTACCGTTTGGTCATATATATCTAACGTATTGCCACGTGTGTATCAACAAGATCTTTGTGTGTTTGTTTGTCTGACTCGTTCTTATCCACCTCATGTTCATAGCTGTGCCAATTCATTTTCTCTTTCCGAATTACACACATCTACGCAGTTCGTTTTCAGATGGACTAGAATTATCAACATACTGTTTTAATCTCCCTCAAGGCCTTAATCCGAAGCCCAATGGAGATTATTTGTTGGGAATACGTTAGAAAACTCTTTGAAATTCAAACTGACTTAATTCCGGGTCTCTAGTGCACACACAAGTCTCATATTGCAGTTGGCCACTGAAGTTCAAGTGATTGTGACTACAACATATAGACCTTTTTTTGTCCAACTAAAGTATCTGTAAATAGTTCTTCGTTGTTGGTTGGCTCGGAAGGGTAGATTTATGTAAATGTGTCCACATTTTGCCTCATGCGACATATGCTCTGCTGCGCCGATTTTTACTTGACAAGATGAGGTCTGTCTCAAGTTTGTTGTCTTTCGGGATTTCAACTTGATCCAGAGTACCGAAAACTCGGGTGCCAAGCCTTATAATATACGTCTATTTCAAGCCCAAGCCCCCCCAAAGATATTCAGAGTGCGGATCACGCCGGGCTTGTTTTCCGATCATTTGATTGAAGATACATGACTGTAGGTTTCTTTCCAAAATTTGTAGACCCGTCTCCAACCCGAAAGGCATCCCGGACATTTACGGATTTGCTATCATGAACTAAATAGCTCATCTAAATATTTACATGCCTCGATCTCCGGCTGGGTTTGTCTTTTCCGCCAGGGTAGAACAGCTTGGCAAACTGATCTTAGTCTCCAATTACAAGCCTTATTATAAATGACAAACTGGCAGTCTGGACAACACCAAACACGGAAGAAAAAAAAACCCGGTGACGGATGTCTACATGCATTGATCCGTCTCAGGTACATATTTACATCTCAATTTACGCATGAGATGAAAGGCTGCAGTACATCTAGCCGAGGTAGCTCCCAATTGCAGTGTACCATTCGTCAAGCACTTGTGTATTGATCTGTGGAGGCGTCAACCGTCGAGCAATAATATGTTACCCCGCGGCCTGGTGGTCAATCCGGACTGGCCGCGGCGGGACAGACGGGAGCACCTGTCGGGCCGGTCATCATGAACGGCAAACCAAATGTTCTTTAATGATTGTATTTATGTGTGAGCTATTTATTTTAATTTTGATTAATTGATTTATGGAGCTCTCTTATCCGATGAGATTTCTTGATCGAGTTCAGATCAGGGTTCGTTGGGTACCCCCCTCGAAGGATTATATGATGATGTTTACATGAAGATGTTTTCCTAAACAAGAGTCTTTTGTCGACCGACTAAAAGCAGCTGCATTCTATTTCTGAGCGGCCAGCCGGGTCAGCTTCCTCCTCCTGTGATGCGCCCACAATATCCTGGCCTGTGGCTTAAGCTGGCGGGCAGTTGATCGATTGAGCTGGGCGGAGTTCGGTGGTAACGGCAAGCTGATCAAGTCCACCTCTGCTGGACGCACGATCAACTCCCTCCCGGTTTGTGAGGATTAGCCACACATGATGATTTGCTTCGATCTGTCATGGCCGCTGTATGGTCAGTGTGTATAAACTTTTGTGTGCTGTGGTGATCTCAAGTTGATTGATTCTCATAAGGAGAGAGAGAATAGCCCGGACTGTCTTGATGATATCAACTGCCAGTATGTGGCGCGTGCACCGCTGAGGATCGGATTGCTCATCATGAGACCACATCCATCGAATCTCCCTTATAATACCAAACGAGACTAGAGCCACTCGCGGCGGGTCGGCCACAGGAGAAGTGAGAGTCAATAAAAACTGACTGGAAGCCTGAAATATTATAATCGCTCTCCCTGATGATCATCAAGACACTGTCGGTTTTCCGCTGCGATTCCCATGAACAAAAGAGGGCGATCAGCTTATAGCCCAGATCTCAAAAGGCAACCGGCCGTGATTTCAGTTTTATTAATCGATGTTGTGAAATGCCAAAATTAAAACTAGATCTGGAGAATGTATTCGCTTCTTCTTCTTGGTCGATGTGAGAACAAACAACAACTGATCGAGAGCACGATCACTAAACAAAAGAATGACCGTCATCCAGATTCCAGTCCCGGCTTTTGCTTGATCTTTGTCGTATGATCTGCTCCCTCATCTCATCGCACAACCAGCCTCGACGCGGGTACTACACCGCCATTGTACTTTTCTACCATTTTGATCATATACTAAATACATACGACTTAAAACGAGCTCTTATTAGTTTGCATTTACTCGACATTTGAAGAAAAAAAAAAGACCATGGGAGGAGGTAAATACTAAAAGCTGGTGACTTGACAATCCAAGCAAAAGTCCAATCGACAAAACACACACCCACAAAGCAAGTGCCAAGAACAAAACCAAAACCCAAATTAGCATACAATCAACAAGCCCTGGTAAGCAACCGAGTGAGCTCCTCTGCCGGCCACCTTCAATCGATTCTCAAGAACAAAAACCCAGCAGCACGCTCCACCTGATCATCAACATTCATCGTTCATCATCCATCATTCATCATCCATCATCAGCCTCATGTCGGACATTCCTGCAAAACTCTCCGTCGTTCGCTAATAAGAATATTTAAATAAATACAAGCCCTATATACCCAAACCCAATCCACTGGGTTCGCTGTACCCTCTGATCACCCCATCCCCTTGTTTATTTCTCTCTCTCTTTTTCTCAGTTGTCTTGTACCTCTGATCATCTCAACATACTACCAAAAGCAGAACAAGCGTGTACCTACTTATTCAAGACATCATGTCTCATAATCACCTCGAGCCTCAAATCATACAATCTCCTATAAACTCCAGGTTGATTCCCAGACAGGGTGAGTGGTGGTCTATTCGGTTGTCGGAGTAGATTCAAATATATCGAATGTTCCAATCGGAACCATTTCTTTTTTTCTCTCTCTTCCTTTTTTAATCTGCTTATTATCATCTTCATCATCATCTTTCCTTATCTCAAAATTATTTATTCCCTCTGCCGGAAGCAGTCGCAAGACCGCCACAGTACTGCTTTCCCCAACACATCGGGACCTGCAGAGTGAAACCATATCTTCTCACCCATCATTCGGCACTTTCTTGCTAGTGTCTTTCCTACCAACTAACTGAAACCCTTCTCCCTTTCTCTCACCCTCTTCTAATCAATCGACTCTGGCTGATCTTGAACGTAAGCGAGATCTGCTTGAACTTTTCCTAATCAATCATTCAATTGAACAACTTGTTGAAGTTAACCTCACCCACTCCGTCTGACTCTGCCTATAATTGATCCATCTGAGTGTTGTAATAATTCTGACTCTGATAACTCTGGCTTTTTCTTTTTCTTTTAATCAGTCAATTCAACTCAATCCACAACACCTTCCTCGCCAACAACAACTTCGTCACCGACTTCATTTACCCCATCGACAACTGATACCATCTCTGCCTCTTCAACACCATCTCCACCGCCTTCATCTTCACCATCCCCATCACCATCCTCATCAGATCCATCCCCAACCTCCTCCGCACCAAGTACGCCGACCCCTACAGCCACCACCTTCCCTCCTAGTCCCACTTCGGCCTCATCATCAGCTTCAGCCAGCAGAAGTGAAAGTAATTCCCCACCATCCCCAACCTCGACCTCAAGTGATGCCCAGCCCACATCAACGCAAACAACCTCATCTCCATCCTCGCCAGCCCCATCGCCTACTCCAATCCAGACCTCAACCAGCGATTCACCCACTCAGTCCAGCTCTAGCTCAAATCCCCCCAGCTCAGTCCTTAATACCTCTTCCTCATCCTCGAATACTTTCTCTGGCCAGCCGCCTGCTTCCTCTCAAGCACCGCCGCAGATTGTTGTTGTGACCAGCAATGTCTTGCGGACCAGCACAGATTTCAATGGTGCGATACACACCTTAACCTCGTACGTCGAGGTGACAGTGGACAGACCAGCGAGCACCGTTTCGGCCCCTGGTGAAACATCAATTGCAAAGCTTCATGACGGGAACGGCCACTCGCCGGGTTTTTTTGATAACCGGGGAGCCGTGATCGGGACGTTCTTGACAGTCGGGCTCATCGTCCTTGGTGGCTCGGCGGCGATCATCTGGAGACTGGCCCGACTGAGACGCGCCCGGATGAGGGCCAGAGAAGACGAGGATGCTGAAATAAACTTCAACAAGTTCGTCGGGAACGACGATGACGGTCGGGTGGCTATGCTACCGCTTCAGACCGAACATGAAGACTTCCAGACTATTCCGCTCGGCCATGAGCCTCAATATCCTCACTCCGGCGAAGCCCTGTTCGCAGCCCAGATCCCCAATCAACCAGATAGGGACCAAGTGCTTGGCTATATCGATGATCCCAGTCACTCGAACATGCAACAAGTTCACCCGATCAGGTTCAGTAATCGGACAAACCACACTGGTCGTTCTTCTGACTTGGATACGATGAACACCGAGGAGTGGGGTCGATATATCAGTACACATTTTTCGACGTAAGCTTGATTTCTATATCATAACCCAGCTTGAACATCGTTTTGTTGACAACTCTTTGTTTCTTGTTGGCAATCATACAATAGCGGAGGGCGAGCTTTCGCAGACGGAACTAAGCCCGAGTTAGTACGGGTTGATGAAGAGGGTGCTGTCACAGCCGACCCGCCGACCATCATTTCTAATGAAGGCAACGGTCCACAAGCAGCAGATTTCTCGTCGTACCCTCTTCCGCCCGGTCCTCAGCCAGAGATCCAAACGGTCGAGGAAGAAAACTTCAAAATGATAAACCCACCTCAGTTTCACTTGGAGGATCAGGCTCCGACAGCCGATGAGCGTCTAGAGCCTACCGTACTACCAGGGCACAATCTTAAACGCCCTCGATCCGATCAACAGGATGAGCTAGTCAGTCTGAGAGACGAAGAAGACTACAGGCAAGTCTCTTTCCCCCCGTCTTTTGTTTCTTCAACGGCAGGTACGTTGAACACCTTTACTAATTTATTTTCCTTGTGATCGCCCGCAGTCGACGGATCTTGAGAGTCAGCAATCCCGATGACGAAGAAAAGGAAGACAAGCCCAGCTCAGCTAAGACATAATTATTTTGAGCTTCACCGTTCTGCCTTCGATCGATTCCAAAAGCCTACATAATGCTATACTAGGCCAGAGAAAATGAGTTGCTCTGATTCAAGAGAGACAATCATTAACAACTCATGAAAAAAATAAAACTGATTCAAATCGCTAAGCACAGCTAGACCAACCTTTTAGTCCTGTTGGAGGTCAAGTCAAGTAGCAGTGCGACATAAGTACATGAACTGTAAATACATAAAACAAATGGACAATTCTTTTTCAATATAATTCAATATAATAATAGTATCAGATTTGGGATTAAACATTCAAGAGCTGTACCCTCCTCTCTCAATCCAATCATTCACTCATTAACATACCGCTTTTCCATCAATATAGTAGCAATAGTATCTTGGTAGTATTATTATATATCATAGAAGCTTAAATTTAAATTATTCATTGTAGCCCCTCCCAAACAAAATCAATTCTTTCTCACTCTCCCAATGCAATGTAATCCCTTTTATCTTATTTTGAATTCATTTTGCAACTTCATTACATTACCACAGGTTTTTATCTTTTTTTTAAGTTTTTTTTTTTTTTTTGCATACCATGATTTATTGTTTGTTTTCCACACTCCTGAGAAGGAAAATGAGCTGGTAGCTTTCATCCCAGTGAGTTATTTACATTTGGTTCTTGAAATGTTCAGGAATCAGAGTTGCTGTCTTCTATGGACACACAGGGATATAACTTTGGCAAGGTATAAATCACCCACAATGTAAGCACCACTGTTTGATCCTTCATTGTCCGTTCCTGTAGACTAAGTCCAGAGTAAAGTTTCTAGTACCTTATGTAATGATTGCAATAATTGAAACTAGCTCAAGGAGTGATAACTTAGAATACTCTACTATGACTTATGGAGGAATGAGAAAGAGTAAAAGAGAATGAACAAAAAGGCTTGCCTAGCTCAAAGAGTAATAAGTCAGAGTACTCTACTGAGATAGAAAAGGATGACTGATGGAATATAAAGGGGTACTTATGATTATGTAAGCTGTCTTTTGATTGTTTGTGAATCCTCTGAGACACATTTAGGGAGTTCATAGGTCTAGTAGTACTTGCTGATTGGTTGAAGATTTACCAGGGAAGTTTGCTCA